>CM053028.1:56312455-56384921 GCA_028564925.1 Lithobates sylvaticus
CTCTAGCCTTTTTAGCGGTATTAAGGAAGATTTCTCTAGGTTTAGAATCCAACCAAAACTTTTTAGATAGTTGGTTGTAGTGCGTACGCTTTTCTCCAATGAGCCACCGCCTGATCTATTAGTAATAGATCGTCTAGGTATGCTATGACTGTTATGCCCTGTGCCCTTAACCTGGCTAGAGGTGGGGCCAGCACTTTGGTGAACACCTGGGGTGCTGTGGCTAGCCCGAAGTGCAGGGCTACAAATTTAAAATGCTTCGGTTCTAACTCGAACCGCAGAAACTTTTGATGAGCGGGAAATATAGGGACATGCAGATATGCATCTCTGATGTCGATTTATGGCAGAAGTTCTCCTCCTAGAAGGATAGAAACTACTGACCTGATCGTCTCCATGCGAAAGGAGCGGATCTTTAGGAGCCGATGTAGATGCCTTAGATCTAGAATGGGTCGGACGTCTCCATCTGACTAAAACCCCAGACATTGCTCTTTTGTGGGGATCTGTATGATCACCCTTTGAGATATAAAATTGGTCTAGTGCCTGAAATAGAGATTGTCTCTTCTCTGGATCTTTGGGAACGCTTGACCTCAGGAAGCGAGACGGTGGAAAGTCACAAAATTCCAGCTTGTACCCCAGCGCTACCGTGAAGATGACCCATCTGTCCTGAATTTCCTTTTTCCAGACTTCTGAAAACTGCAGAAGTCTTCCCCCCACCTTGGTGAAGGGGGTTGCCTCTTCAGGGTGAGGCTTTAGGATTCTGCTTTGCAGGTTTCCGACCCCAGGACTTCTTTTGAGCCTGAGGTTTTCCTATAGAGTCTGACGGCAGAGGCCGTCGCCACTGCCGAGAGGCGGAAGCCCATGGCGCAGGGGAAAATGCCTGTTTAAATGAAGGGCGTTTATACTTTCTTTGGAATTCTGACCGCAACGCACTCCTGAACCCTGCATTCTAAATGCAACACGCTCCTGCACCTTGCATTCTGACTGCAACAACCAGACACGGACTGAGCTTACAGTGAAGACAACAGAGTAAGGTATGTGCATAGACTCCCTCTAGTGGAGAGTTAAGGCATGACAACATTTTTTCCCTAATGGAAGAAATACATAGATGTTTTTAATACCCAAATTTCTTCCCTTACCTCATCCTCGTCTGAGGATTTGCTAAATTAACAGACAATCCAGCCTTTACCCATCACAGCAGGCTGCATAGCAAACCTTCAAGGACTGGGTCCCTAAAACAGGGATCCAACTGCCTTGGACCTGTAAAGAGCAACCCATCAGGAAGTTTAGGTAATGTAACAAGACCTAAGCCCTGGGTTCCTGGGGTCCAGCCCTACAAAGAGGCGTTACAGGCAAAACCTCGTGCTTCGGATACGAGGCCCCAAGTACCATCCCTTTAGGCCTCAATGGCACTTTGGATGGATCTGGTCTATGGAGGCTATTTAAATCCAGCATGGATCCCTCCTGGAGGTCCTCAGAGCACATCTTCACTCGTGACCAACACATTTAGACACTGGACAAAAAACTGATGTGCTCCTGGAAGGAGGAGGGGTTATATAGGGAGTAAACTTCCTTGATTGGGTTTACCAGTGTTACCGGTTCGTCGAAGGCTGGCTTTACTCCAACACTGATCTTAGGGTCCTGACTTCTATCAGTTTAGAACAAATCCCCTCACCCGCTGCCACTCAACACTCACATTATTAGATTGGCGGGAGGTTGGGCTTAACTCTGATTCAAGCACAAGTCACAAGACTCCCCAGGTCAACATAAAAGCTAGTTCAGATTTCAACTAAATTGCAGATGTAAGATAGGACTGAATTTAACCCCGATGTCAGTTTGATCACCGACAGATTTAAATTAAAAATACTACCAATAATTTAGATGTTTCTCCTTTCATATGAAGTATGGATTTCCAGGCAACAGAAGCCAATACAGTCTGCACTGGCAAGTGTGGCAAAAACAAAACAAAAAAAAATGCATTTGCTGATTTAACGTTGCTATTAAAATAACCCAGGCACGTCTTACAGATATAATCAACACACACTTTTCTCTCTCTATTCAGAGATGAATCTGAGGAGTTTCCGATCAAAAGAAGCGCTTTCCATTTCCAGAAAAAGGAGGTGCCTATTGCTGCAAGAATTGCTTTTTTAGCTCTCCTGTAAAATATGCAGCCTACTTCAATGCATTAACATATATATAGAAGTTCCCTGTGCTGCTTTTTCTACACACGGCTCTGCAGCAGACCGCACACATTACTATTGAACTTACTTTGATGCTTGTAGATTGCAGCTTCTGGAAGAAATATCTCTGAAAAGAAAGGGGAACTTTCAGCAGACTTATGACCGCGTTGCACAGGCAGGTGGTGTGCTGAAAAACAGACAGATAAATGATTATTTGCCAAGACATAACAGAAAGATTTGAAAAATGCAAACTTTCTGACATCCTTCTGAAAACGCTAGTTGACCGTCATGCTGATACTCTATATACACCGTTTTCCGAAACTACTAACCAGAAACAAGAAGTGCAGAACTTCATTGGATGGGTGCTACTGTTGTGAGTCAAAGTAGAGAAACCAAGGACAACCAGGGAACTAGCATTTTAAGGAGGAAGACAACAATGGCAACCCACATACTGCATCTCTCTTACGAGAGGTGTCCTTTAGAGCAGACCTTCACTTATTAGATGCAAAAGGTGTCAGTACGCTACTTCGCCTCCACCCCCATTTTCAGTTAGATTGGAATGAGGTCTCCTCTATGAAGCCATAGTTCTGGTTCAATACAGCCGTCAAAGAAAGGTGGACCTGGCAGTGTGTCATCAGGGGCCTGGCTCAGGAGGGGACAGATGGCTCTCAATGACATAAAAAGGAAGAAGATGAGAACAGGAGACCCAGCCCCATAAATGGCTGACGCCTTGTTCTGTCTGTTTATAGGAAGGCCATGTTGTATGAGGAAGAGCGTTGCTTCCTCATGTCAGGACCTCCAACAAAGAGAACAGTGATGGCATCACCCAATAGCACTCACAATCTCCTAAAAGCGAGTAGTCAGACAGCAAAAGAGGCTGTAGGCACAGGACATTTTAGGGTACTGCTTAAAGGAGAAGTATGACCAAAGCTATTTTGGCCATACTTCTCCTGTAGGTCATAGGAGGGCAGAACTAAATGCACTTCTGTGACCAGTTTCCAGCCGACAGCAGGATAAAGTCTGCTGTTGGTTGGCTACACTCAGCTGGTCCAAGCTCAGGAAAGATCCTGACCATGTGGGCTGGAATTCACACAGATGCCTGGACCGGGACCTGGCTCAGGCTCTTAGTGGATCACCAGCCCTTGGCACCCCCTCCACAGCCCAGTGCTCCAGTGAGCACTGAAGGGGCAGAGCAGAGCCCAGGTGACCTGACAGCCACAGCTCTCTGCTCAGAGTGGATGGGGAGAACTGAGCGATTAGCAGTGTTTAATTGCTCAATCCTCACTGCAGAGCCAGCGGGGGACAGATGCAGCAGACTGTTAATCCAAGCCAGTGATGAGGGAGTGGAAATGGGAAGGCTGAATCCCACTGTCTGTGTCAATAGCCACAGTGAGGCTCAGGAGCGAGCCCACACGAGCGACCCCATAGAAAGTCGCTTGGCTTGGCAGAGGGGAAAAAGACAGCAGCATGGGCAGGGGACCTGGGAGGAGGAAATTTGGGGGCCGCTCTGTGAGTATACTTTTATAGTATAGGTAAGTATACTTTATTTAATTTTATTTTTAAAGTCAATGCTTCTCTATTAAGCACAACTAACATTTCTAAATGTTCCACTAATGTGCGTAAAAAAAAAAAAAAAATATATAAAAATAAAAAAAGATACAGTTCATCAACTTACAGAACACACACGTCCATCACAAGCCTGATTTCTGCTAGAACTTAGGGATGCAAATTTTAGGCAACTATGTTATTTTTTTTAAAGAATGCCTAAGTGAATGGCGATTCATATTATTTGCCTAAAGTTGTTCTCTACACAAAAGACACAACGAAAAGGTTTATGATCCTAACAACATAGTTGTAATTCAATTTACAGATTAATGGGTGTGATTCCCTTTGCTCCGGGCATAAAACAAGCAATCATGTCTAAGTCCCAGGAGGAACTATGCTGTGCATCTAATCTCCAATGCCTCCGCTCACTAAAGGTCTACTGGGGTTTCTAGACTCAATTACCCCTATAATAAGAGACCATTACATGTCCTCAAAGAATTGTTATTTAATTTATAAATAAATGTGCAATATCCGCAATTTAAATCTCAGCGACCTGGATTTCAGTAATAAAATGATATGAATTAAGAAACGGTTGAAAACACTCATAATTATTCACTGGTATTGTTTTTTGTGTCCTTTTTATGTATAGAACTATGGAAAGTCAAAGACTTCGCTGCTTTTTTTTCTATTCAGAGCCGTGTATGATGATTTGCATTCGGGTTAGGTCACGTTATGAAGATATCCATGCAGAAGTACAGTTTTGAATATTCATAAACAGGAGGTAACAGGACACCAAACCTCAACAGCACGTCCAAGTGAATTCATTCTGCGCGTCTACCGGTGTCTGTATTCTTTAGTGCAAATTTTTTTTTATTAATTTCATCATATATTACCCTAACTAATAAGTGTTTTTTTCTCATAGCACTCGAAAAGGACATTTAACCGAAGGGGACTTCCAATCCAATAATCCCAGAAAAGTAAACTGCAACATGATCCTTATAGGCTGGTTATATACCTATGCATTGAGATAATGCAGTTCTAAGGTCTCCTCATGTGAATGACCTTCTGGGATTTCTAGACTCAAATTCCTGTATAACAAGAGAGCTTTTAAAAGTGATTTTTATTTTTTATTTTTTTAAGCATTTGCAAACAGGTTTATGCTTACCTATGCTGCACAGAGCGGCCCCTGAATTTCCTCTTCCCAGGGTCCCCTGCCGGTGCTGCTGGTCCTTCCCCCTCTGCCAAGCCAAGCAACTTTCTATGGGCTCGCTCCTGAGCCTCACTGTTCGTGTCTATTGACACAGACAGTGGGATTCAGCCTCCCCCTTTCCACTCCCTTGTCACTGGCTTGCGTTAACGGTATCAGGAGTAGGGCTGAAACAACTAATCGATTAATCGACAAAAATATTACTTTCACAGTTCTACAGTAAAAAAAATGAACCCCTTACAGTAGTGATTGTCTGCTTTTTTTTTTTTTCTTTTTGTACTTGCCCCATTATGTTACTAAACATCTCAGGCCTGGTTCACACCTATGTGTTTTTTGGTGCTTTTTTTTTTCCTATGGGACACACTCACATCTATGCTTTTTTCAGCTGCTGCTGTTTGGAAAGGGTCAGGGACTTTTTTTTAAATGCAAAACGGTGCTTTATTGGTTCAATATACTTCAATGGAGAAGCCACAGAAAAGCATGTAATGCGTTTTGGCAGCAATTTGTGTTTTTTAATCTGCACAACAACTAAATTGGCTAAAAAAAAAAGTATATCTCTTCTGTCTGTTATTCTCAGAGTGGATTAAATATTTTGCTCCCTATATATATATATATATATATATATATATATATATATATATATATATATATATATATATATATATATATATATATATATATATATATATATATACACCATATAGTTGGTTATTTATATTTACCACTGCATAGAGATATTTAATAATAAATTGCCTTTTTTTTAACTTTACATATTAACTAAATTATACACCACACTTTTTTTTTTTAAGGTTATTAACCGATTAATCGATTATTCAAAACAATAAATCGGCCAACTAATCGATTATGAAAATAATCATTAGTTTCAGCCCTAATCAGGAGCCAATCCCTCCCGCTGCCTTAGCAAAGCCAGAGAGACCATGAAGCGAGAAGAGAGAAGAGCTGCAGACAGGCACAATGCTGAATCAAATAAGGGCTCAGGTAAGTAAAAGGGGGGTGAGGGCCCGATGCCTAAATATTTTTTACCTTAATGCAAGGAATGCATCAATGCATTAAAATTAACAGCAATGTGTAATTCATGACGTGGGCTGTTGTAGCCTGAATGGCACGCAAAAGCACGCCAACACACGAGTGTTTTAGCACACCAGAGTAAACAAATTACCAGCTGTAGGTTGTGGTGCAGTGCGTTAAAAGAAAAAAAACAGTGCATGTCCAATTTTTATGTGCGGATATGCACATAAGGTTTGCATGTCCAAAAGCAGTCCAACTGAGGGGTGATAAAAAGCAAATAAACTGCCAACAGGCCCACAAAAAACAAAAAATAACTGGGGACTGCTTGCAGCTCATAGCTAGTAGGAGTAGACATTGACACAAAAAGGTGGAACTTAATTCTTGAGACCGTCAGCCAGACAGAGTGATAAAGAACGATGTCCTGATTCATGTGGAAGGCTTAAACTACCATGGGAAGGAAGGAAGTTCTGGGCCTCTACACCACATTATCCTTGTGCAACACCAGAAAGGGTTAATTGCAAGACAAAAGGATGCCAGCCTAAACACTCGCCTAACAGGGGTTACGTCTACAAGAAATGCCACCCATTAACAGTAGACAGGGCAATGTTTCTAATGGGTTCAAATGCTGGTTTGTGTAGCACCAAGAAAGCCAGATTCAGATCACATGGAGTCACAGGGGGAACAAGCATATGGGAGACAGCCTGAACATAGATCTTTTTTTTTTTTTTTTTTTTTGTAATTCCTTTATTGAACCAACAGTTGCAAATATACAATTTAAAGGTATGAGTCAAGCAAGTTACAATAGCATACGTATAGTAGAGGCACATATTGAATATCCGCCTCAGCTTTAGCCCTGTGGGGTCAAATATAATACAAAATAAGAAATACCAGGATCTGTAGAAGACCCCGGGTGGCCAACAAAGTTCGGTAAGTGGACAAAGACCATCTTATGTGGTCAGGTACATAAAACAGCGAGCCTCCATGCTGAATGTGTTTACAGTAGAGGGGAGGGAGCGACAGGAGGGGAAACTGGATGGGGAAAAGTATGGAAAACAGATAGAAGGTAGGCACTAACAAGGAGTAGGACAAAATAAGACATGAAGAGCCAGAGAGAATCAGCAAGGCAGATTCTCTTACCCAGAGCCTTGCAAAAAAAAGCCAGAGAGAAAATTAGCTGCGTTTTGCGAGACCACCTGCAGATATGCGTCTGTGAAGACGAAGTGTCCTGACATATCTCGGGCAACTGTGTAATAAACGGTTAATAAAGGGTGATGGGATACCTGCTCATCTGTATTATCATTAGCTCCATCCATATTAGTACATGGATGTTCATTCACCCATACAACTCTTGAAATAACAACATGTCTATTTTCAGATCCACAAGAACCATGTAACAGTATGCAAGAACTGTAATTTACCAATCTGTTATTGCTTTGTTTGTATTTTTTTTTTTTTTGATTTTCAACAAAATAAAAAATCTTTACTGTTAAAAAAAATAAATGGTGATGTAGTATGGGTATGGCAAGTTCTCAAAAGAGGAAGCTGGTGTGATCAGTCTTCGGAGGTAGCTGGCGTGGATTTACGTGGCTCATGGCTGGTGGCTCGAGAGTGAGCACGACGGGGGTCGCTGGGTTCTTGGTATGGACCAGTTGCTACCATAGGTTGGTCTAGGAAGCCAAAGAATGCAGGCAGCTGGTCAGGGGAACGTAGGTAGAACTCAGTCCCCTGTTTCCTTATGATGAGGTGGAAGGGATGACCCCAGCGGAAAGTTGCGTCCGCCTCACGTATGACTTTGAGCAGAGGACGAAGCATCCCCCTAATGGCCCGGACTTGTCTGGATACATCTGGATAGACTCGAACAAGGGCCCCCGTCAAAATCTATGGGACCTTTGGCCCAGGCTTGGCGCAGGATTTCTTCCTTGATGGTGAAAAAATGGACCCTGCAAACAACATCACGCAGGGGGGGGTCGCATTGGGGCCAGAAGCATCTTGGGATGATGGAGGTGCATGAGGGCCTTGCACCTGATGGATACGGTCCAACTCCAGCTCCGCCGTAGGAGGCTTCCCCAGAAGCGGATTAAGGAGTGCCACCACTGTGTGGCGCAGGTTCTGGCCCATGGTGGCCCGTGGAATCCCCCTCAGGCACAAGTTATTCCGTCGATTACGGTTCTCGCCATCGTCCAACCGCAGTTGGACATCAATAAATTGGCCCCGGAGTGACTGCTGGTCAGCCTCTAACGCAGAGATGCATGCATCTGTGGTGGCAGGGGCTTCCTCCAGATCCGTCATCTGCTCCTCCACAGTATCTACTTGCTGGCGGATGTCTTGCAGCTCTTTGGAGAACGTATTGACTATAGATGAAGCCATGGCCTGTAGATCATGTTTGGTGGGAAAGTCTGCCACGATTTCCTGGATTGCGACCTCAGTGCGACCATCAGTGCTGTGTGTGTCAGCAGTCCTGGATGGGGACTCCGCCTGCGGGATCGCTGGTGACAGTATCGGCGAGTCCGGCTGCGAAGGAGCTGCTGCGGCGTCACCCTGAACAGTCACCTGCTGCTGTGAGGCTTTCTTGGATGAGGCAGAGCCAGCAGGGTTAGTGCGTGGTGGCGCCATCTTGGGTAGTGCCGCGGGAGGAGCCATGTGCTGGCGGAAAAAATAATGTGAAATATCGGTGCCACCTGCCTCCCCAACAGTGTGCAACAGTCTCTGGTCCCCAAGCATGAGAAGAAAGCAGAGTGGCTTACGTCTCCAGGCTGTTCTCCGGGCAAATCCCTGCGGATATCCAGGATCAGTGTCCACTCTCTGCCATCGCTAGGCCACGCCCCTGAACATGGGTCTTAAAGCGGATCTTCAGCCTAAAATTGAAAATGCCTTCTATCCAACCTTCTTCCACCAGGCTACATGTATAGTGGCTTTTTGTTTTGTTTTTAGAAAAAGGGTTTGGATCCACCTCATATACATGTAATTCGCCCAGGGGAATGATAAATACTAAGCCCACTGTGCCTCCTGGGATATGTACATCACATATCCCAGGAGGCCTTACCCTTACATTCACAGAGGAGGAGGAAGGCCGGCCTAGTGGCACTTGATTAGGAGGCCCGTCCGCTGAACCTTGAACAGCTGGCGGGCCTTTCGATGATATCAGAAACATCATGGCAACGGGTGCAGATCCCACCTCACAGTAAGCGAAGATAAACGGAAAAAAGGGAGGGGGTTGAAGATCCGCTTTAAAGTATTCATGTACCCAGTAGTTATAAAGATGGGAATAATGCAGGGCAGCCAAATCCTTTTCTGAATTTGCTTTTATAGTAAACAAAAAAGAGCGGTAATGTTATTTTCAACTCCTTGAGCCTGCATTCACACCGAACATCCCCCTTGATGTCGTCCTTCCCTATAGCAGGGCATGTGTATAGAGCTAGTGGATGGGCATGGATGACATCACATACAATGGGGAATTTTCCCAGGTCCATGCTTGTATGCGCTGTAGCCACAACACAGGAAGGCTAGGAAGGGGGAGTGGTCGCAACACAGAAGGGTTGGACGGGTGCATGACCCAAAAAAAAAAAAAAAAACTGACAACAGTTGATACAGGAATGTCGTGCGCAGGCATGCTTGTATTTCCTAGCAGTAGTTCCAGGGATGAAAACTGACCATGCTAGCCCAAATCTGCTTCTGTGCTTAGCATGGTCAGTTTAATAATGGAACCAAGGGAAACTGGCTGGGTCACCTGATAGATAGATAGATATATATAGATATATATATATATAAATATATATATATATATATATATCTCTATCTATCTATCTATATATACACACACACACATATACACATACACATACACACACCCACCATAATGGGTCGATACATTTTTTTCAGGCTGTATTTCTAAAAGAACTATAGGTTTAAACCAGGGATCTCCAAACCACGGCCCTCAAGCTGTTGGGAAACTACACGTCCCATGAGGCATTGTAAAACTGACATTCACAGATATGATTAGTCATGATGGGAATTGCAGTTCCTAAACAACTGGAGGGACATAGTTTAGAGACCCCTGGTTTAAAACCAACACACAACAGAAATCTTCAGTTTTAGGTTAACATAAACTTTAAAAAAAAAGAATGAAGAGACAGCAGTCTCTGAAAGAAGATAGCAAGAGAAGAAACCTGACCCTTAATGGTGCTGGGAACCAAACAGTCGCTCAGACTCAGCTGCAGAAGGGAAAGAATCCATTGCACAGGGAGTATCCTAGAGTGGAAGCCCCAACATTCACTCACCGGGTGAAGTATGCATTCCATGTGCAATGAAATACCTTAAAAGTAGACTTCTTGGTCTTTAACATTGCTTGAATCACAAATTCTGAGATGCCCTCATCTCTCAGAGTCTGAGCTTTAACAGCCATGTTGTTAAAGCCAGCAAACATGAAGCAGATTGGTAGATCAGTCCTTGAGACAGAAGATCCAGATAATCGGAGCCCAGGGAGCATCTTCCAAAAGTCTTATCGGGTCAAAGTACCAAATCCACCTGGCCCAATCTAGATGAGGATCACCAGATGCCCTCTATCCTGATCCTGCAAAAGAGACAAAGGAAAAAGTTTCAAGGGAGGAAAAACAGATCAGGATGCACTGATCCCATAGAGCCAAAATAGTATCCATTTCTGCCCAAGAAACAGTACCTGGGCTGGTAAACAACGCTGTGCAGTTTGTTGTTGAACCTGGAGGCCAGGGGCTTCTTATTCGGCATACCTCGCCTGTGATGCAAGTTTATGAATGCCTGGAGGTGTGAGGGTCACACAATGAGTGAATATTCTGTTGCAGTAGTCTGGAGTGAAACTGGGCAAACCAAACCACCTCAAGGAAGACTACCCTCAGACCCAGAACTGTCATGCAAAAATGGAGAACAGGAAAACTCCAGGACTGTAGATCATGATTATGTAAGCAGAGAATTTAAATTGTTTTTCCTGAGGAGGAAAAACTATCTGGGACTAGACCCAGAAACTCAAAGCGACGAGTCGGCTCTAGGACTCATTTCTGCAGGTTCAGGGTCCATAAGAACTGTTGTAATATCTGGACAGTCATGGCTACACCGTTCGACCTGTGCCGATTGTTCCCAAAAAAACAGAGGTTGTCTAAATAAATCACAACGGGGAAGTCTCAAAAGTGCAACTGGGCTGGCACTGAGGCAGCACCTTGGTGAACACTTGAGGAGTAAAAGAGGCTGAAGGGCACATCCACAAACTGAAAGGTCAAGGGAACGACCGCAAAGTGTAGGTAACACCAACACTGGTGTGCTGGAAATATTGGGCCATTTTAGGGACACGATCTTGCTGTCCACAAAGGCCAGGAAACCTCCCTTGTGTTGGGAGCGATGAAAGACCTGGTAGATTCCATGTCGTTTCTGAGCTTAAATGATGACATTCAGTGCTTTGTGATCCAAGATGGGAAATTTTCCCCCTTTGGGTTTGGAAACCGTAAACAGGTCAGCGTAAAATCCCTGAAACTGTTCTAGTACAGGAACAGGGGCAATCACACCCTGATCCAGAGGAACTCAGGAGGGCTGTCTGGAGATCTGCTAACTTGTGTGGTGACACAAGAAGATTGGACATGATTAACTGTGAAGGGGCCTGGGAGTAAATTGGTAGTCTGTAGCCCCTGAAAACCAAATTCCACCCTCAGACATCTAAGATGCAAGCATTTCTAATGCCCGCAAAGGCTAATATACCATCCCTTAATTTTGGAAATGGGGGCACACTTTAATGGCAATGAGGATTTGTCTGAGGGTTTGGTACATTTTGAGCCCCAGAGCTTGCTAGGTGACTGGGAGCCAAGCTTGAGTTTTGAATGTGGGAGAAGGGAAACAAAAAGGAACATAGGCTTCCTTGAATGATAAAGATAGGTGCTTTTGCCACCAGTAGCACCCTTTATAAAGGTCATTCAAAGTAGATCCAAAGAGATGTTGTCCCCTAAAGACTATGCAAAGTAAGCACTTCTTCTGCAGACCAACCCTTTAACCCATGACCCAAGCCCCATGTGTGAGAGGAGAAAGAAAAAATATGAGCAGCCAGTCACAACCGTATTTCCACTTTTACAGCCCAATTGGGATAAAACATACTTTATTTGACACGGCCCAATGCGGTGGGCTGATCACCTTGCTTGCAGACTATTTCTTTTAAGAGGGGTTCATTTTCTGCTTAGAGTTCTGTTGCACCATCTGTTGCCAATGGGAAGCAGTTGCACATTAAAGCTGTGGATTCTTTGCAAGTAGGGGCCTGGTCTTTGTTCCTGGCATCACAATTACTTGCGTGGACTAAATATTTAATGTCATATGGGCAGGCTAGTTTTTGTACTCAGTGACAGATTACTTACAAATATATAAGCAAATGTTGGAATGCCTTGGCCTCCACCCTCGCTTTCACCACTGTTTTACCCTGGAAAGGCTCTTTGTGTAACACAGTGAGCCATTGTCCCTCTACTGTTTGCTTCATTAGACCTCTTCTGTTCTGACAGCTCAAGAAAGCCAAAAGAAAACAGCTGTGTTTTGTGTTTGGGGAACAAGTGCTCCTTGGAATGCACCATTCAAATTGTGTCCTTGACCTTTCTGCAACAATTCGAAGTTTAAAATGTACTACCTAAAATGTTGATTAGTAAGACTTTAGAGTGCCCAACCTGTGCAGGGATGGGATCACGTTTTATCTTCCGGTGCGGCTGTTCAATTTGGCACATGTCCTGGGAGGCACCATAAAAAATAATAGTGTAGGTCAATGGCAGACAATACAGGTTGGGCAGTGTAAAGTCCGAATTGACATTATAGGTAACACATTTTATATTGCAGTTTGATAGGAGGAAAGGGAGGGGGTGGGAGTCAGAATTAGGATGAAGGAGCCAAAAGGTACTTAACCTTTAAGTCTTCTTTCAGTTGAACTGCAGGCAGCTGAATACACAAATGAAATTCATAAAAGAGAGCTGTTTTACCTCCAGAGGATTTGGGTTTCTGTCCATCCAGTCCTGAGAGTTACACAGCACAGCCCTGTCTGGCAGGGGAAGAGACTTGATTTTTGTTTGTTGCAGTTACAGATCTTGTCACTCTCCCAGTCTGACTGGAAAGTGGAAAGAAGTCAGCAGATTAATGAGCTCATCCATGTCATTCTGTTATCTCCTCTGAATTGCATGTTCCTTTCAAGCACAAAAGCACTGCAGCACAATTGACTGGCTTTATTATGCTGCTTCTCCTCCTCCCAGCCTGAGCTCTGCTGTACTCAGGAACAGCAAGAGGTGGACACCAAGTCAAACTCTGATACTTGCAGTTACAGTATACATTTAAAAGTATAATGTCATTTGTAAATCAGTGATCCTTTAACCACTTCAGCCCCGGACCAATTGGCAGCCAAAGGACCAGGCCCCTTTTTGCGATTCGGCACTGCGTCGCTTTAACTGACAATTGCGCGGTCGTGCGACGTGGCTCCAAAACAAAATTGGCGTCCTTTTTTTTTCCACAAATAGAGCTTTCTTTTGGTGGTATTTGATCGCCCCTGCGGTTTTTATTTTTTGCGCTATAAACAAAAATAGAGCGACAATTTTGAAAAAAAATGCAATATTTTTTGCTTTTTGCTATAATAAATAACCCCAAAAAATATATAAAAAAAATTTTTTTTTTCCTCTGTTTCGGCCGATACGTATTCTTCTACATATTTTTGGTAAAAAAAAAAAATCACAATTAGTGATTATTGATTGGTTTGCGCAAAAGTTATAGCGTTTACAAAATAGGGGATGGTTTTATAGCATTTTTATTAATATTTTTTTTTTTACTAGTAATGGCGGCGATCAGCGATTTTTATTGTGACTGCGACATTATGGCGGACACAATCGGACATTTTTGACACATTTTTGGGACCATTGTCATTTATACAGCAATCAATGCTATTTAAATGCATTGATTCCTGTATAAATGACAGTTGTAGTGAAGGAGTTAACCACTAGGGGGAGGGGAGGGGGTTATGGGCTGTGACGTGTGTGTGTTTTTTTTACATTAGGGGGCGGGGCTGACGTCTGACGTCATTGATCGGCTTTCCCGATGACCGGGAACAGCCAATCAATGACAGGCAGAGTAGGAAGCGCGGGGAGAGGTTTGTTTACACAGACCTCTCCCCGTTCTTCAGCTCCGTGACCCGATCGCGGGACACCAGTGGCGATCGGGTCCGCTGGTCCCGCGGCCGGAGTCACGGAGCTCCCAACCGGGTCGCGAGCAGGCATTTGTAAGGATCCCGTACAGGTACGGGATTTTGCCTGCCCGTGCCATTCTGCACACGTATATGTACATGAGGCGGTCGGGAAGCGGTTAATTTGCACACCTTTACCCCGCTGAAGATACTGCTGAAAACATTATATTACATATGTTTAAGAAGTGAAAAATACCTGTTGAACCTGCCTAAAATCCAGTGCTGTCTATAGTAATAATTAGGAATGCACCAATACTTTTTTTTTTTGTTTTAAGTATTCGCTGATACCATTTACTGATACCTACCACAACTGTTTTGTTTTCACTTCAGCTGTCAGCAATGGTACAAAGCATTGAAAAGTTATTTACAAATGAAATAGATTTTTTTTTTTAATTTTGTGCTTTTTCAATGCGAAATGTGTAAATATATATATATGTGTAAAAATATTCACCAACAAAGTAAACAAAAAATAATAATTAAATGGAGGAGAATAGGGAGTTAATTAAGGCTGATTAAAGTAATTTAAGGGTTAATAAGGGGTTAAACAGAGGAATAATTTGTTCATCCCTTTGCTCTACAGATGAAGAAACAGAAAGATACAAAAAGAAACAATGTTTCAGCGGCTGAGCAATGTTGTTAATAAACATTGCTCTTTTTTTTTTTGACAGCTCCAATTACCGGACTTCAACTCTTTAGCTGTCAACAGAGGAGACCCACTGACAGCTCAAAGAACTAAGCTTGAAAGTATCGGCTTCAGGTATCGATGCATTTGCACGAGTATCAATACATGTGCAAATACTCTGTACCGATACTAGTATTGGTGCAACCCTAGTTATAATACAGTTCTGGCCCTACAAAAACAACACTGACCATCTCTATAGATACAGTACAGTGAGGAAGCTTTGTCACCCTATGACAGGAAGTGCATCACTGGCAGGATCAACAGGTGAGAACAAAGGTAGGCAAGCTTGAAAAGAAAAAAAAAAAAAAAAACGTTATTGTACAATCACCTTTACTTTTACCAAAGAATCGCCTTGAAATCTGCCAAGAAATTATGTAAAGTGTGGGGCCACTTAAAGCAGAGTTAAACTCAACCCCACTCCAATGATGAGATGTCCCCAAGCTCTCTCGCCAGCAGAGCTCCATGTTCGGGATCTTTGGCAACTTTGATTGAGCAGACCGAGATGATGTTACTCGCAACTTTTTCATCTAAGACATGCCAAGAATGTATGCGGAAATGCACAACTCTGTGAACACGCTACAACGAGGCACAAGAAAGCATTTAAAAAAATACTTGCTTGCTTTTACCTGCAATTATAAGCTGGTAACAAGGTTTTCCTAACTGCTTCCTGCCTTGCCCAAATATAAATGGCTGGGCGGGTACTTTGTAATTCTGGGAGGACATACCTGTACTTCCCTCCCCCTCGCACAGAGGCACGATCTGTGACCGGATCATAGTTGTCGGTACTGGACCGCTGTGATTAGCCCAGTAACTATGTGACTGCTGTGACCTATCACAGAGATCACATGTCCAGCAGTAAACAATTGTCATGAATGGCATCCATTCAGGATAGCATTGTTTACTATTTTGATTGGTCACATTGATCACATGGTACAGAGACAATCGTAATGTGGTCCTGTACCATGTGATAGCTATGGCCAATCACAATAGTGATGACAGTTAAAAAAAATTGCGTTTAAAGTGATTTATTTTTTTACCTTCTGTCACCAGTCAGTACCCTTATCACCGCTATTTACTCATTGTCCCTAATCACTGGCACTGCATAAAGGGGTTGCTGCATGCTGCATATAAAAGGATGTTGCGCACTGCACAAGCTACATATAATGGTTGCTGTCCACCACACAGGCTGCATATAAGGGTTGCTGTGCCCTGCAATGGCTGCATATTAGGGTTGGCATCCACAGCACAAGCTGCAAATAGAGATTGCAGAGCACTACACAGACTTCATATAGGTATTGCCTCTAGGATATTGGGCCCCTCTGTCATGAAAAGGTCTCACATATGTGGTATCCCCATACTTGGAAGGTGTAGCAGAGTGTGTTTTGGGGGCTGATTCCAAGTATGCCTATGATGTGTGTTAGAACTATCTTATTAACCACTTTAGCCCTGGAAGGATTTACCCCCTTAATGACCAGGCCATTTTTTGCGATACGGCACTGCGTCGCTTTAACTGACAATTGCGCGGTCGTGCGATGCTGTACCCAAACAAAATTGATTTCCCCAACAAATAGAGCTTTCTTTTGGTGGTATTTGATCACCTCTGCGGTTTTTATTTTTGGCGCTATAAACAAAAAAAAGACACAATTTTGAAAAAAAAACAAAAACAAAAAAATAAATAAAACACAATATTTTTTTATTTTCTGCTATAATACATATCCAAAAACTATATATTATATAGCAGGGCTCGACGAATCCCAGGCGCCAGGTCGCCATTGCGACTAGAAATTGTGCCCTGGCGCCTGGGTATTTGTTAGTGACAGGTGCCTCTGCTACAGGGCGGGCTGTGAGGTTTTGGCTGGGAAAGTGGGGGCGCACTATCTGGTAGTGGGGATGGAGCAGGAAGAGAGCGGCGCAGCAGCCGCTGACATCCTCCTCCCTTCTCCACACTCGCATGTGAAACTGTATTGAGAGGGAGAGAGAGAGAGAGAGGATCTGTCAACATTGAGGTTGGATGTCGGGGGCGGGCGGGACCCAGCTATCCAACACTAGCCAATGGGGTGCGATCTGGGCGGGCCGCTACGTGTATGTGGCCCCACCCCTTTCTTAAACCGCACAATCATTGGCTGGATAGCTGCTGGTCCCACCCACCCCGGGTCCCGCCCCCCCTAGACATCGTGCTGAAACAATGCAGTTCCTCATTATAGCAGGAAGAGCCTGTTGTATCCAAGGCATTTTAGAAGTCAGTCACTGACTCTGCCTATCATTCTCCCCCTATAACTAAAATATCCATTTGGAAGGACTAGCCTTTGAATAAGTTTGTTTTACATTTTTGTCTTAATCGGATAAGCTTTAAGGAAATTTTTTTTCATACACATTTTTTTTTTTTTTTGTGTTTAGACCTAATATAAGTTGAAAGTGTAAACACAGTTACTAAAAATCACAACTCCCTGGAGGACACTGCAGGCTTGTCTCCAAACCCCCCTCCTCCTCCCCCATCATACACAGATCTCCCTCTGATGCTGATTACACTGTCTGTGCTGTTGGGGGGAGCCCAGGTGATCATGGATGAGCACCTTGCAGCTTGGCAATGGTGAGTGAGACAACCCCATATCTCCCATACACCATCCCATACCCCACTCTATCTTCCCTGGGGAATTTTTCAGCTCCTCTCTCTCCATACAGTTTCACACACCGCAGTGCTGCAGAGAGCTTTCAGTTACACTATCAGCTGTGAAACCTGCCAGTGTCACCTGCCAGTGCCAACCGCCAGTGCCAGTTAGTGCCACCTGCCAATGCCAGTTAGTGCCACCTGCCAGTGCCACCTGTCAATTAGTCCCATACAGTGCCAACCATTGCCAGTGTCACCTTTTGTGTCAACTTTTTTTTTTTTTTTTTTTTTTTTTTTTTTTTAAATGTATTCATCAGTTTAGGCCAATATGCATTCTTCTACATATTTCTGGAGAAAAATTAAAATAATCGCAATAAGAGTATATTGATTGGTTTGCGCAATAGTTATAGCGTCTACAAACTATGGGATATATTTAAGGACTTTTATTTTCTTTGTTTTTACTGGTAATGGCGTGGATCTGCAATTTTTAGTGTGACTGCGACATTGTATGGACAAATGTGTGAAGTGACACTTTTTGGGGTCCAATGACATTATTTCAGTTATCAGTGCTAAAAAAAAAATGCACTGATCAATGTATAAATGACACTGACATCGAAGGGGTTAACACTAAAAGGCGATCAAAGGGTTAACCATGTTCCCTCAGTATTAAGGAGGAGCTCAGGCATGTTCGCAACACACACGTGCAGAGCCCGCCAGGAAATCGGCACTCCACAGCGCTTATCACATGCAGTAAGACATTATTCCATCTCTGCACCCGCGGATCGGGTAAATGTCTCACTGCATGTGATTACGCTGTGCAGTGCCGAGTTCCTGGCGGGCTCTGCATGCGTGGGTTGCGAACACACCTGAGCTCATCCTTACTCAGTACGTGTTCCAACTGTGTGGGGGATGGGCTTACTGGGAAAACACATAAATCGCTGTTCCTGATCACTAGGAACAGCAGATTTCAGTATTGTCCCGTCAGAACAGGGATCCGCCTTGTTTACAAATCCCCGTTCTGCCTCTCTGTACGGCGATCGCGGGTGGCCAGTGGACATGGAGTCCACTGTATCTCATGCACGGACCGACGCACAGGTGCGATGGTTCACACTGCCGTGCAGCCCTATGGCAGAATATGTGCGGTGGGGGTCTGGAAGTGGTTAATTGACTTTGTATACAAAAAAATATATATAATAATTTCATTTTATTTCCTGCATTTTCCAAAAACTAGTGGCAAATTTTTTTTGCCATTTTTAAAAGACTAGCTTATCCCCTGTTCTGGTGCTCCAGGGCATCCTAAAAAGTGTTAGGTAGTCAGTAATTTAGATAATTCAAGCTTCTTGAAAGCTCAAAGGTGCTCATTGGATTTTGGGCCCCTCTGCATCTAGGATGTGAACGGTATCCCATACTCGGGAAGCATAGTAGAATGTGCTTTGGGGTGTAAGAAGTATGCTTATGCTGTGTATGTGTTTTTATATATATATATATATATATATATATATATATATATATATACATATATATATATTATATTTTATATATATATAAATTATATATATACACACACACATACATACATACATATTATACACACACATACACACACACACACACACACACACACACACACACACACACACAAAAACACACATTTTAATTGCTTGATTTTCCAAAAAAATTACCTCAAGCTCTGACACTGGGGAGGTTGCTATA
Source organism: Lithobates sylvaticus (assembly GCA_028564925.1). Lineage (NCBI taxonomy): Eukaryota > Metazoa > Chordata > Amphibia > Anura > Ranidae > Lithobates > Lithobates sylvaticus. Next base: position 56,331,629 of record CM053028.1, read on the forward strand.
AAAAGATTAGCAGAGAGCTGATCTATTCACAGCACAGCTCTGCAAAATTCTTTCTTCCTCTGCCTAAGTGGGGGGTGTGTGCACCTTTCCTCCAATCAGCTGTCACATGGTGTATGCCAAGACTCCCCTCTCACTGCTGAAAGAGGAAGTAAGAATTCTAACACCATGTTCACTTTCTAAAGAATATAGAAAGCTGAAGAGAGCAGCTATACATGTAAACCTTATGTAAGAAGATTTGTTTCATCTCTGTGTATCATCTGAGGCCATCTCTATCCAGTGATGTTGCAGAAGAGACTCGCCTTCCCAGGACTTGCCCTCCTGATTGGCTGAGACAGTAGCGGAGCACCATTGGCTCCCGCTACTGTCAGTCAGTGAGCCAAGGAGGAGAGAGAGAGGGAGGGAGGGGCCTATCTGCAGCTCAGCTGGCCCCATAACAAGCCACAGGAGGGAGGGGGCCATGAGCACCGAAGAGGGACCCGAGAAGGAGAGGGTCTGGGCTGCTCTGTGCAAAACCAATTCACAGAGTAGGTAAGTATAACATGTTTGTTATTTAGAAACACACAAAAAAGAGACTTTAGTATCACTTTAACATCAAAGCAGAGTACCTTTAAAAGGGAACATACCTCTATCAAGGTTTACTTACCAGATAAGATACTGGAGGGTTTTTTCTTCCCAGAAGCTCAACTTCCTCTAGAACCTGGTTGAAGACAGACACCATTCTGCGTTCATATTCACTATCCGCTTGTATGGACCCACTGAAACTGCATTCCTGGAAACTGTAAGGTCACAGATAGTTAACCTGTGCAACAAACAACTTTAGAGATGTACTTGATTCCAAATACAGTCCAACAATAGAAAAGAGAACAAAGTCACACTGGATCTCATGAGAGCTGCACTTTGAAGGTAACCTTAGGAAATAAGATTTGAACTACTTCAAGTCAACGTTGATTCCTGTACTTCTTAGTATTTCGTTTCATATTTGCAGACAAACTATACTATTTTATCCCCAGAAACTGGCCTTGTAAGCTGCTGGTTTCTCCATGTTTCTAAAAGACATTAAAGTGGTGTTTCCCCCTAAAAAACAAAAAAAAGGCTTAAAAATCCTAAAAATATAAATAAAAAAATAAAATAATAATTGTTTGTTTTTTTGAACATACCTATAAATGCCTGTTGCTAGGGGGTCCCTCGTAGTCTGCCTTCTGCCTAGCCTAGGCTGGTGACATCACTTCCCCTCGACGCAGGAAGGGCTCCCCAGTCATCTGGGACCTGTCATGTGTCCCAGATGACTGTGCGGCCAAGCATGCGTGGCGCGTGAAGCCACAGCCGGGTGCCCACAGTTGCAATTCCGGAGCCGCCGAGCGGATAGCAGAGCTTCTTTTAATTTTTAATTTTTTTTTTAAGGGATATACCTCTTTAACCACTTCCCGACCCCCTGCATCGCTGGACCCTGGAACAGGTAAAAGTGTCCGATTATTAAAAGTCAGCAGCTGCAGTTTTGTAGCTGCTGACTTTTAATTTTATAATTTTTTTTTTAACCCTTACCCTGCATAAAAATTTAAAAAAAAAAAACGCTGGTCCAAGGTAGCCCCCTACACCCCCCCCCTAATAAAGGTGTAACCCCCTGATTGCCCCTATTAACCCCTTCACCCCCTTTTGCCAGTGTCACTAAGCGATCGGTTTTCTGATAGCTGCATTAGTGTCGCTAGGTAACCATTTTTTTTTTTTTTTTAACCGCCATGTTTATATACCTTCATAAATAGTTTTATAGGTCATGTACCCCCATATAACAACCTAAAAAAAGGTTTTAACCCCCTAATTGCCCCTAGGTAACCCTTTCACCAGTGATCACTGTATAAATGTCACTGGTGACGCTGGTTAGCCAGTTAGTTATTTCGTTATTTAGGTTCCCCGTCAGGTTTTTATATAGCGTCAGGTACCCCCATATATTACCTAATAAAGGTTTTAACCCCCTGATTGCCCCTAGTTAACCCTTTTCACCCCCTTTTGCCAGTGTCACTAAGCGATCGTTTTTCTGATCGCTGCATTAGTGTCGCTAGGTAACCATTTTTTTTTTGTATTACTGTTACGGGTGACGCTGGTTAGTTAGTTTGTTTTTTAGACTGTCAGGGCACCCGCCATTTATTACCCAATAACGGTTTAACCCCCTGATCGCCCGGCGGGTGATATCAATTAGGTTTTAGGGTCAAATAAGGTCTGCGTCGCCCCAGGTTAGTGCCAGTACCGCAAACACCCACGCGCAAAGCATACACCTCCCTTAGTGGCACAGTATCTGAACAGATCAATATCTGATCTGATCAGATCTATACTAGCGTCCCAGCAGTTTAGGGTTCCAAAAAAAACGCATTGTTAGCGGGATCAGCCCAGATACCTGCTAGCACCTGCGTTTTCCCCCTCCGCCCAGCCCAGCCCACCCAAGTGCAGTATCGATCGATCACTGTCACTTACAAAACACTAAGCACACATAACTGCAGCGTTCGCAGAGTCAGGCCTGATCCCTGCGATCGCTAACATTTTTTTTGTGGTAGCGTTTTGATTCAGTCAGGAGCTTTTTTACCTGTGAATCTCAAAAAAAATAAAAAAAAATAAAATAGTTGTCGTTTTATTGTTCTCTCTCTCACTCTATTCTCTCTCTATTGTTGCTCTTTTTTTACTCCATTCTATTCTGCAATGTTTTATTATGTTTTATCATGTTTTATCATGCTTGCTTTTCAGGTATGTAATTTTGTTTACTGTGTTTTAGTGTTAAGCATTTTTTTGTTTTCAGGTGCGCCATTCAGTTGCAACGCGGATTTATTTATCTTGACAGCAACAGCGTTTGCTCCCACGATACATAAAGCCGCGACTCCAACGCTGTAGGAGGTGATTTCACCACCACAGTTAAAAAAAAGAGCATATATGCCGAAGCATGGGGGCAGCAGGGGGGGGGGAGGAGCGATTGGCTCCTAATGCCACGTACATACGGTCGAAATTTCCGACCGTGTGTACACGGCATAACTTTTGCGGGAGGATGCCCCCATGCATCGGCATATATAAATGGTGCATGTATGCCCATCATTAGAAGTGGGTGGATGAAGGGAGGTATTCTAATGGTGGGCATACCCACCAACCAATCTCTTTTTTTCGTTCAGCCAAGAGGCTGCATGAAAAAAAAAAAAAGATTACAATATATGTCCAGTATGTTGCTGGACTTTGAATGGTTATACCAGAATGATGCCTGCAGGTTTAGGTATCATCTTGGTATCATTCTTTTCAGCCAGTGATCGGCTTTCATGTAAAAGCAATTCTAGCGGGTAATTAGCCTCTAGACTGCTTTTAAAAGCAGTGGGAGGGAATGTCCCCCCTCCCGGATATAAACCGCGCCATTGGGAAATTGGGAAAGCATTTTATCACACCAATCTTGGTGTGGTCAGATGCTTTGAGGGCAGAGGAAAGATCTAGGGTCTAATAGACCCCAATTTTTTCAAAAAAAGAGTACCTGTCACTGCCTATTGCTATCATAGGGGATATTTACATTCCCTGAGATAACAATAAAAATCATAACAAAGAAAAAAATGGAAGGAACAGTTTAAAAATAAAATAAAAAAGCTAAAAATAAATAAAAAAAAAAAACAAAAAAACAAAACAAAAAAAAAGCACCCCTGCCCCCCCTTCTCTTGCGCAAAGGCGTACACAAGCGTTGGTCTGGCGTCATATGTAAACAGCAATTGCACCATGCATGTGAGGTATCACCGCGAAGGTCAGATCGAGGGCAGTAGACCTCCTCCGTGAATCTAATGTGGTATCATGTAAAGGCTTTTAAAAATGTATGTAGTTTGTCGCCACTGCGTGTTTGTGCGCAATTTTTAAAGCATGTCGTGTTTGGTATCCATGTACTCGGCCTAAGATCATATTTTTTATTTCATCAAAAATTTGAGCAATATAGTGTGTTTTAGTGCATTAAAATAAAAAAAAGTGTATTTTTTCCACAAAAAATGCGTTTGAAAAATCGCTGCGCAAATACTGTGTGGAAAAAAAAAATGCAACACCCACCATTTTAATCTGTAGGGCCTTTGCTTTAACATTATATATAGTGTTTGGGGGTTCAATGTAATTTTCTTGCAAAAAAAAAATATGTTTTCATGTAAACAAAAAGTGTCAGAAAGGGCTTTGTCTTCAAGTGGTTAGAAGAGTGGGTGACGTGTGACATAGGCTTCTAAATGTTGTGCATAAAATGCCAGGACAGTTCAAACCCCCCCCAAATGACCCCATTTTGGAAAGTAGACACCCCAAGCTATTTGATGAGAGCAATGTTGAGCCCATTAAATATTTTTTTTTTTGTCCCAAGAGATTGAATAATGAAAAAAAAAAAAAAATATATATATTTTTTTTACAAAAAGTTGTCACTAAATGATATATTGCTCAAACATGTCATGGGCATATGTGGAAATACACCCCAAAATACATTCTGTCACTTCTCCTGAGTACGGGGATACCACATGTGTGGGACTTTTTGGGAGCCTAGCTGCGTACGGAACCCCAAAAACCAATCACCGCCTTCAGGCTTTCTAAGGGTGTAATTTTTTTATTTCACTTCTCACTGCCAATCACAGTTTCGGAGGCCATGGAATGCCCAGATGGCATAAAACCCCCCAAAATGACCCCATTTTGGAAAGTAGACACCCCAAGCTATTTGCTGAGTATTTTGCAGATCTCGCTTTTTGTCACAAAGTTTTGAAAATTGAAAAAAAGAAAAAAAAAATGTTTTTTTCTTTACTTTCTTCATTTTCAAATGAGAGCTGTAAAATACTCACCATGCCTCTCAACAAATAGCTTGGGGGGTTTTGTGCTATTTTGGCATTTTATGGCCTTCGAAACGGTGATAGGTAGTGAGGAGTGAAATCAAAAATTTGCACCCTTAGAAATCCTGAAGGCGGTGCTTGGGTTTCGGGCCCCGTACGCGGCTAGGCTCCCAAAAAGTCCCACACATGTGGTATCCCCATACTCAGGAGAAGCAGCAAAATGTATTTTGGGGTGCAATTCCACATATAACTATGGCATGTGTGAGCAATATATCATTTAGTGACAACTTTTTGAAAAAAAAAAAAAAATCTTTTTTATTTTTGTCTTTATTCAATCACTTGGGACTAAAAAAAAAAAATATTCAATGGGCTCAACATGCCTCTCAGCAAATAGCTTGGGGTGTCTACTTTCCAAAATGGGGTCATTTGGGGGGGTTTTGTACTTCTCTGCCATTTTAGCACCTCAAGAAATGAAATAGGCAGTCATAAATTAAAAGCGGTGTAAATTCCAGAAAATGTACTCTAGTTTGTAGACGCTATAACTTTTGCGCAAACCAATAAATATACGCTTATTGGCATTTTTTTTACTAAAGACATGTGGCTGAATACATTTTGGCCCAAATGTTTGACTAAAATTGAGTTTATTAGATTTTTTTTTATAACAAAAAGTAGAAAATCACTTTTTTTTTCAAAATTTTCGCTCTTTTTCCGTTTATATCGCAAAAAATCACAGAGGCAATCAAATACCATCAAAAGAAAGCTCTATTTGTGGGAAGAAAAGGACGCAAATTTCGTTTGGTTACAAAATGGCATGACCGCGCAATTACCAGTTAAAGCAGTGCAGGAAAATGGTCCGGGGCTGAAGTGGTTAAAGCCACCATGTCACAATAAAAAAAAAAGAAAATCCTAATAAAAAGGTCCCTGCATACGTGCACTGTATGCACGTATCGCCAACTCTCTCTCAATTCCAGTGTTGCAGCCTCCGTAAGACTCTCTGGCATTGAATATTTCAGGATGTGTCCGATGTCTGTGCCCCCCTCTGCACGCTGTGGTTACATCCTCTCACCTTTGTCACTACAGAACACAGCAGTGACAAAGGGATCAATAAATGGAACTTACTACCTCACTCTATTTTTTTCCCCACTGGAGAGATAGGATGGCATTTCCAATTCTTGTAGCTACCGGTTGATGGAACAGAAATTGAGGATAGCAGGAGGCAAAAAAAAAAAACCACACCTGACAGGGGACATAACACTACCCAAGTATAAACAAAACAGTTTAGGGCTGGAGTTGCACTTTAATGTCTGTGGGCTCCTTTTACCCTCTAAATCCCAAAGACAAAACAGGAAATCATAGACCGTTGTAACCAAAACAAGTGCCTCCACTAGACTAGAAAAAGGTAAAACTGAAGATTTCGCATCACTTTCTGTGACAATCATCCCATGAGGCTGGTAGTGCCGGGATTGTTACAAAGCAAAAGTACTGTGACACCATCCAACGTACGTGTGCAATTGGCTGTATTGGCTAAAACTAGATTACACTATACACGGATCTTTCCAAAATTCTTCTTATGGTGACGTGGAGGGAATTGGAGGCTGGTATTGAATGCTAGCGCCAGGAGGACAGAGTGGGAAAGGAGGAAGACCTGTGAAGTTGGCACAAAAATCAAAAAGCACATTGAGACCTACTTATCATACAGTCCGGTGAGTGCATCTTCACAAGGGGGACTGTAAGTAGCACATGAAGAGCACTATAGTCTATGTATGGCACATGAAGCATTAATTAAGAAGCACTTGCAATCACTCACACAGAAAAGTGAGCAATTTGTGTATAAATCTGCAGTTAGACTATATACATTTATATTTGGGCATGCAAATAATAATTTTAAGTTTTTATGAGCACTTTAGAAAATTTTCATTTGCACAAAGTTTTTCTGCCCTGAGTAGCAACAGGTACTGCTTACACCATAAATTCACTGGAGATGGCGATCGTTGCATGTGGTACTGAGAATATTTGTAAAGCATTGCACCATTTTTGCTTTTACGTTCTGTGGGAGATTTTTCCCCACCTCCCATTTAGTCACTGGAAAGAAAGTGAAGGCAAAAGACACAAAAACACTTTTAACTCCTATTCAGCTCTATCCAGAGCTAGGAAAAAGTTCTGGCTGGCACTCCACGTACATATGGAAAAAAAGGCAAATCGATTTTGTCCTACCTGCAAGAATCCGCATCCAAGATTAGAGCTTCAATGGTGTGAGATATTAAAAGGCAACTTTGTTGTTGTCTGACAGAAGAGGAGCTAAGGAAAACCAAAAGGATATTTCTAATACAGACCACACAGTGTACGCTCTTCTAGAGTCACATAAATGGATCAGTAAAACGTCTCCATCTTAATATCTATTGTTACATGTTACAAGGACAAGAAGCATAGTCTGGTGGGAGGCATTATGCTATATTATAATTATATATATATATATATATATATATATATATATATATATATATATATATATACATACATACACACACACACATACACATATACATATACACACACACACACACACATTGCCTTTAATTTTTATCTTAAAAACTGAATAGGTTGTTTTACAAGGTGAGTGTTTACATATACTTTAAACCAATCTACAAAAGATATTGAGCTATCAAGCTGGAGATCGTTATATGCAGATTGAGGAAGTGTGGCGCATGCTGACAAGTGACCCAGCAAGGATCGATATACAAGACTAAGAAGACTAAGAGCCCTTTCACACTGACAGCGCGGGGGGGTTGGCGGTAAAGCGCCGCTATTTTTAGCATCGCTTTATCATAGTTTTAGAGATGCTTTTCGGGGTGCTTTTAACCCCTGCCAGTGGCAAAATAAAGGGTTAAAAGAGCCGCTGCCCAATGTTTTCAATGGGCAGGGGAGCTTTAGGAGCGGTGTATACATCGCTCCTAAAGCGCCTCAAAGATGCTGCATGCAGGATTTTTTTGGACGTCCTGCCAGCACAGCGCCCCATTGTGAAAGCCCAAATATTCCGTTTTGGGAGGACCTAAAGTGATTGCTTTTACAATTTTTTTTTTTTTTTTAAAACAAACATGTCAATACTTCCCTGCTCTGGAATTGCACAGAGTGGCCGCGAACCTCCTTCTCAGGCCCCCCGCCGGCGCTCTTAGCTCCTTCTCTCTGTTCTCGTGTGCACTCGCTCCCAAGTCCCGCTGCTGCGTCCATTGACACAGACAGCGGGACTAACCCCCCCCCCCCCACGTCACTGACTTTGACTGACAACACTGGGAACCAATGGCTCCCAGTGCCTCAGCAAAAACAGCGAGACCCGGTAGTGAGGGAGAGAGAAGAGCTGCAGGTGTGGGCACATAGCTGGATCGGTGTAATATGTATCTCTGCGCTTGCCTGGTAAATAAATAAGGCTAGTGAAATACTGCGGCAAAACACTGATAGGAAATATCGGATCCCAGGAGGTAGAGTATGGTAGAGAGGTAGTGCTGCGCTGTATATTAAAACTATAGAGACTAGGTGAATAGGTAGATCTGCACACAAATAAGTGCTATTTTTGCATAGAATAGAGAGTGATGTAGATTTTGTGCATAGATCACATAAAATCGCATGGACGTGACATGGAAAAGGGACATACTAGATACCGGAAGCGAGGTACGAGCTCGATGCTCGTTTATTCTATGCAACATTGAGCTACTAAAAATGTGAGTTTACTGTATTTTACTTTGTTGAATAAAACCACCCTATTTTAAAACACACTACACTATCGAGACCTCCCTCTTCTTATTCACCCTGCGAGACATATATATGTGAATTAGGGGAAAAAAACCCCAGTAAAGGAGACGCTCAACACCTGGATTTAAAGGGAGCCGCCCGCCATAGGACACAGAAGTCCCACTGAGAACCAGCACATATACATACACGCTGTTACCTTACAGCGGTAAGGTAAGGGTACACCTATTACTACACTCCACGGAAGATCAGGAATCACTCGCAGCTACTGGTCACAATAACCACCAGCACCAATATTGTTATACCCCAACCAGGATTCGCCACCAGTGTTATAGCAAACCTCACCTTGCCCTGATAAAGAAAGGGCTCACCTTCACGGACTGTTCCTGCACTTTTGCATTATTTATTTATTCTATTCAATCTTGCTATGCTAACACTGTAATAAGAAGATATTTTCTACACACCTTTATTCACTCAATTGGTTTTAATGCACCTATGCAATTTGTATTGCGATTATTTTTATGTGTCATAATTTTTAAAGCAACCACCCTTTCATAAGCCTACCCCACAGCAACACTTTATGCACGCCCATCACGGATTCACCCAATTTTAATGTTACGCTGTATGCAATTTTATGCGATTTTATGCGCTTCTATGCAATTTTAAGAGATGCTATTATTTTTTTGTGATTATATGTGTTTTACCCACATCACCGCCATTTGATGCACTCATGCACGCCTTTCACGGATTCACCCCATTTTAAATGTGATGTTTTATGCGATTTTATGCGATTTTATGCATTTTTAAGCTATGTCACGTCCATGCGATTTTATGTGATCTATGCACAAAATCTACATCACTCTCTATTCTATGCAAAAATAGCACTTATTTGTGTGCAGATCTACCTATTCACCTAGTCTCTATAGTTTTAATATACAGCGCAGCACTACCTCTCTACCATACATAGCTGGATCGAATGAGGGTTCAGGATTAGGGTGGCTGCTAATGCCTAAACATTTTTTAACTAAATGGAAGCATTGCATTCGAGTAAAAAATGTTTGGCATTTAGAACCACTTTAACCCAATGGAAAAGCAATGACTATATGCAAAGTCTAGTAATGCAATTTTGCAATCCAACAGGTGGTTACATGTCAATGAGCTTTACACACCTCATGCATTTTTCATCTATTTACAAAAAATTATTACTTGGCTATTTATCTGCATTGCATAGGGTGATGCATGCAAACACAATACTTGTACACATTATAGGTTTCATGGATACAGCTCGATGTTTCTCAAAGTTGCACAATCAGCATCAAAGGAAGACTGATACAGATCACCATAACGAGTGGCGAGATTCTTGAACTCTTCCATAGACAGCTTCATCTGTAAGACAGACAAAATAGCATCTGAGGCATTTTAATGGACACATCGGGACAGTAGTTCAGTTCAGGAAGTTAAAATTCTAGCAATAAAAGCAGAACAAGGTTTTCAGGTTGTTTTTTAAAAAAAAACTTACTTACCTGCTCTGTGTAATGGTTTTGTACAGAGAAGCCCTGATCCTTCTATTCTTGGCTCCCCTGCCAATGCTCCTGGCTCCCCTGCCAACGCTCCTGGCTCCACTCACACTCCACCCCCCTCCCTCTCGAGTGCTCCTATAGCATGTGGATTGCTATGGGGGCACTAATTTTGGCTCGCTCCCTAACTGCCTGTGTGTGTCCATAAGACACACGAATCATGGCTCAGCCCCGTCCCCTTCTCCTCCGGGTGTGATTGACAGCAGCAGAAGCCAATGAGAAGTGAGAGAGCCTTGGCCGTCATGCACATCGCTGGATTGCGATCAGGCTCAGGTTAGAATAAGGGGGGCTGGGGAGCACTCATAAGGTTTTTTAACTTCTTGTGTAAAATGCGTGAAGGTAAAAAAACTTCTGCCTTTTCAACCACTTTAAAGAATCCAATTTTTGACTAGATTTAAAAAGCAGCAATAGAGAGTCATTGGAAGAACACAACATGGATGGTAGATTGCCGTGTAAATGAAGAAACCAGGGAAGTCACATGGAAATCAGACATTAAAAACAGGATTCCAATGGGTTTGAAAAAAGTGTATGGAAATGCTTCCTCTGCATTACAAACAGGTAATCAATCTAACCATTCAACTGCAGCCATCAGCTTGTGCTTAACTCTTTACTCTTTGAACTCATTACATACGTCCAAAGAGCTGAAGTAAATGCCTGCATGTGCAAGCATAGGCACAATAGCCAACATGCAGTAAGGCCTTAAGGTGTCAGCCATCAACCAAAAGGTGTGGGGATTGAGTAGAACCTCTGTCAAGTTTTTAATGCAATCTAGTTTCTTGTTAGGTCATGAAATGGAGAATATTTTCTCATAACTCTTTGGTTATGAAAGTGTTTAGAAACGTATCTAAAAACTAAAATGTAATATAATCACAGCTTAGCAGTCCATAGATTAGCAATTAGCAGATCTGAGGTAGTGCAGAGTCCATGATGTGAAAATGCAAATATAGAACTTACAGATCACAACAGTGCAAAACACACATGAAAAAAAACGAATGTATAAAAATAAATAGAAGATCCACATGTGCAATATATACGCAGAATGGACATAGACAATGCTATGTCAAATAAAAAAAAATCCTATGAAAAAAGGATGTAGCCTACACCACATACGTCAGCACGCTAATACAGCCATCTCTACACAGTTGCCGGACGGAATTTGTTTGATATATGTGATTTTGCATTGCAGTCAAGAGGGGGAGTTTTTGCATTGAAGTCAAGGAAATGCAGCATGCCATTATCAGCACTAAACGCCAATAATATATCGGTGCATCCCTAGCTGGTGGCATTTCCTTTATTTTTACCTGTCAGTAAATAATTTTCTGTTCCAAGGTGACAAAGCTCACCCAGCGTTGTCACCCCAGGTTGCGCTAAGACTAGACTTCCAACACCTTTCCAATTACATTACATAGAGTAATCCAAACTCTGGTACCCCAAACAAGTAAGGAGGAGCTTGGCGATCCAGCATAAAAAGGTCCTGTAGGAGGTCTTTAACAACACATCCCAAGGTTGGGCGTACCACACTCAACCGCAATGCTGTTGGATAACAAAAGTCCCAAATTTATTAAAATCCATAAAACTCAACATGTTTCGAGGCATACATTGCGCCTTCTTCAGGAAAAAAAAACTTGTTTAACTAACATTACTGTGATCCCCCTCCTTACGCTGCACCATGTGGACTCCCATTATCCAACAACATTTTTGCTGAGTGTGATACACCCAACCTTGTGATGTGTCGTTGAAGACCTTTTGGAAGTCAAATGTGGATTCCTGCTATGTAAGCTCATCAACTGTGACACAAATTGGTGTTTTCTCAGTCAGTCGTGTTTTGTTTACCTACCACTTCAGCTCCAGAAGATTTTACCCTCTTCATGACCAGACCATTTTTTTTTTTTAACAAGAAAAGACCAGACCATTTTTTTTAATTCGGCACTGTGCTACTTTAACTGGCGATTGCACGGTCATGCAAAACTGCATCCAAACAAAATTTATATGATTTTTTTTCACACAAATAGAGCTTTCTTTTGGTGGTATTTGATCACCACTGGGATTTTTATTTTTTGCGATATAAATGAAAAAATCCTGACAATTTTGAAAAAATGAAATTATTTATTTACAAATATATATAAAAAAAATTATATATATATATATATATATATATTTTTTTTTTTTAAGGAATTAAAAAAAAAACAAATTTCTTCATAAAATGTTGGACAAAATGTATCCTGCTACATTTCTTTTATAAAAAAAAAAAAATCCCAATAAGTGTATATTGATTGCTTTGTCTGACAGTTACAGCGTCTACAAATTATGGTATATATACAGGAATTTTTTTAATTTTTACTTTTTATACTACCAATGGTGGTGATCAGCAACTTATAAGACTGTGCAGGGCAATCTGACAACTGAGGGGAACTGACATCATTGCTAATAATATGCACTGTACTAATGACACTGTGTAGGAAGGGGTTAACATCTAGGGCGATCAAAGGGTTAAACGTGTGCCTAACTATGTGTAATGTGGGTGATATGTGCTGCTTTTACTAAGAATTTCGTTTTTTCCCTGCTTAGCAGGGAAAAAAAACAGCAAGAACCTGTTAGTGAATAGAGCTCTGTATTATTTACAATCACAGAGCTCTGGTCTGTGACTCATTGAGCTGATCACTGGGGGGCCAGTAGCCAATCATTGGCAGAGACCCGCAGATGGGCTTGTACTGTGGCGGCACTCGCCCGCCGCATGGGCGGATCGCACAACAACGTACGTGATTCAGTGCAGGGAGCTTGCTTTGTCGCCGCACATTTATGTTAGGCGGTTGGAAAGTGGATAAATCTTAGATGCACTCTGACTTTATTTTGTTTTTCAGTATCCATTACACAGAGATGAGCTTTTTTTGTATTTCACCAAAGATAGCTGGAAAATGGATAAAGGGATTGAGATTACAATCAGTGCACAGGAAGTGACAAGGACACTGGATTTCTGACAGGATCAACAGTTATTCTACAGAAAATGTACTTGACCTGAAAAAAATAAAAATAATGCAGCCACCACATCCAAGGACTGGTAAGCTGCAATATACTACATTTCTGTTCTTGGGTTCAGATATACTTTAACTGTTGTCTGTGCCCATTGACTTCAACTTCCTGTCACAGTGACTACCATCACCAGGTCAAAAAGGAAAGAAAATCCTCCACTAATGGGACACAGGCAGCAATACAATCCAAAATCACCTTATAAAAGAGACCAAGCTAAAGATCGCAAAACTGGTGAGCTGCCCTGTGCTGGGGTCTCTTCTCGCAGAACCCACAAATTTCCCTGAATCTCACCATGGGTGCTCTAAAAGATAAGCAGACCTTTATTTTTTGTGCCTCTTTAATATACTTCTATACAATGAATATTAAACAGTAGTCCCTGCATGTGCTCCTACAATACCTGGGTAGAAATGCGCCCACAGCGTTGCAGATCATTGCCGGAAGTCAAGGCCATCGTAGAGGCGATGGCTGGAGGAGGGCTGGTCTTCAGACTGTTACATGTGCAGATGAGCTGGAAGAAAGCTTGAAGAAGATCTATACGCAGCTTCACAAAGTCACACTGGAAGCTTAGAGGGTTCATGGGTGTACTGGCAGCCTGCAGGGAGCATGTCACATATACCGTCAGGGATAAAGAATGAATACAATATCTGTACTATGACACAATAGTGATCACTGGTACTCACTGTAAGGGAGGCAATCCCTTTATGGTAGGATTTCAGGGAGTCAGCAATGGATGTAAGGGCGGAGCCAATGTCATCTTCTTGCAGCTGAGTCAGGTACTGCTCCGCCATGGAGAATTCCTTCAAGCTGTTCAACCAGAAATAGAAATGTTCCGAGGCCACCTGTGTGAGCAGGCTCCGATACAGCTCCCGAGCCATATCATGGTTCCCCTGCACCAAAGACAAACTTGATTTGCAAAACAAATACACAGTCATTGTCCCCAACTAACATCATGCAGGATATCCCTTTCTTCAGGTAGAGCTCTCTGTAAACATTTGAAAGTTGCAGTGCAACACAATTTTCATATCAGAGCAGCTTATTTCAATGCTGCATTTTCATTGAGCCCGAATTCCTATGCGAATTACATGCGGTGTCTCCAGTGTGCGATTTGATCCATAGGATTTGTATGGCTCAAATCGCACCACATTTGCACCAAACTCATGCAAGACCCTTTTTTGTCTGCACCAGAATCAGATCGCACGAGTATTCACACCCACTGGATCCAATTCTGTAAATTGCACTGCGTTTTGCAAACCGATTGCGGTGTGTCTTTAACTTAACATGCACTCCGTAATCGGTTAACATGAACCGGTTGCGATTTTGATGCGGTGTGGAATCCACAGCAAATATGCACTGCATCTTGTGTGAACCGAGGCCGATTGTCTTAGGCAAAATAACAGGGGAGGTGATAAAACAATACAGGGAGGAGTTAGATTCAATTGGATGAACTTCGGTCTTTTCGCAATCTTATGCAGGCCATACATGGAGCGGATTTCTTTGCTACGACCACGGGTTGCAGGAAAGAAATGTTCTCGATTCCCCCGTCAACACAGACAGTTGTTGACAGGTGAATCCCTCCTGCAAACCATTGTATTCTCACAGCGTTGGGGGTGGTGGCGGTGGAGGCCATCTCCGCAGGTGGAAGATGGTGATTACTTCTAATAGCTATACCAGCTGCTAGCGATAATCGCATGTAAAATCCGTCAGGCTGGTTGTACCCAAGTTGATCGAGCAACTTGGTACATTCAGTCTACCCATAAATGGTTTGAATCTCATCCGGTTCAGCAGGATTCAAACCATCTATGGTCGGCCTTAGGGGTTGATTTATTAAAGGCAAAAAGACTGCACTCTGCAAGTGCAGTTGTTCCAGAGCTTAGTAAATGAGGAAAAAGGTTCACTTTGCAAAGAATACCCAACCACATGCAAGGAAAAAAAAAAAAATAATAATAATTTTTGCTTGCTCATGATTGGATGATGGAAGTCAGCAGAGCTTTTGCTCATTTACTAAACTCTGGAGCAACTGCACTTAAAAAGTTCACAGTCCATTTACCTTTAGTACATCAACCCCTTAGTATGTTATCAAAATCATTACAATTGTGATTTGTGACCGTTTCAAGAAAGGACTTTGCTGGAAGCATTGATTTCTCGGTGGGTGCACCAGCTACAGTCAGTGAAACCCACCTTAACCCCTTCCCAACCAGCTGTTGCAGTTGTACTGTGGCAGGTTAGCTCCCCTGGGCGAAACAACGTTACCTTATGTCGGTTCGCTTTTTGACCACTAGGGGGCGTGATGCCGGAGCTGATGAGCGCGCCCGGTGGTCGCGATCGCTTCACACAGAGACAGAACAGAGATCTGTCAATGTAAACAGACAGATCTCTGTGCTGCCAGGGGTGAGGAGAGCGATCTGTTGTTCATACTAAGTATGAACAACGAATCACTCTCCTCACTCAGGCAAAAAAATGTGTCCGATCTGTCCGCCATAATGTTGCAGACTTGATAAAAATCGCTACTGTAAAAAAAAAAAAGCCATTAAAAAAAAAAACGTTCCCCTATTTTGTAGACGCTATAACTTCTGCGCAAACCAATCAATATACGCTTCTACATATCGGCCTAAGCGAAGGGGAAAAATTTGCTCTTTTAAAAAAATAAATAAAATTAACTGGGGATATTTATTTTAGCAAAAAGTACAAAATATATTTTTTTTCAAAATTGTCGCTCTTTTTTGGTTTATAGCGCAAAACGTAAAAAATGCAGAGGAGATCAAATACCACCAAAAGAAAGCTCTATTTGTGGGGGGGGACGTCAATTTTGTTTGGGTACAATGTCGCATGACCGCGCAATTGTCAGTTAAAGCAACACAGTGCCGTATCGCAAAAAATGGCCTGGTCATTGAGCAGCCAAATCTTCCGGGGCTGAAGTGGTTAAAATTTAAAAAATTTAGAGAGACTTAAGCATTACCATTCGGGAAGCTTGTCTGGCAATCCTATACACAGTCCAGCCATTAGACACATTCTCTAGCTGCTGTTTGATTACAGTTTTGACATCTGGAGACAGAGCTTTCTGACTTGCCACAAAAATAACAGTGGCAAGGGCAACCTGAAAAAAAACAAAAAGAAATACAAGACAAATTTTTAATAAGAAAACAAAACCATGTAAAAAAAAGTAGGCAACAACAAGCAGGGAAAATTATAAAAAGGTGGTAAAGAATGCAAGAGAAATAATATTAAATGAAAAATGGTTAAAGTCACTCCATTCCTTACAACAGGAGAGCAATGAATATGCAAACTGAGCCTCTCCAGTGAACACTAGGGTAAACAATGGGCCCTCCCCTTCCAACACATCAAGCCAGTCATGCAGGAGCAGAGCAAGAAATGTAGGTTTTAGATGTTGGCTTGCTTTAAAAATGGCAATCCCTCTTAACTGGGTAGCGGGTCTACACGGTCGGAAAATCGGACCACAAAATCCATTGGATTTTTTCAGACGGATTTTGTCCGACACTGGTGTTGCATAAACACGTTCGGACAAAGTTGTCAGAAAATCCGATCATCCTGAACGTGGTGACATTTGTTGCCTACGACGGGACTACGTAGAGGCTAGTAGCCAATAGCTTTGGTCTTGTAATGTGATCTGAGCATGCGTGGCACTTTGTCCGTCGGAATTCGCTACACACGATCGGAAAAAGTCTGATAGAACTTTGTTGTCGGAAAATTTGAGAGCAGGAGATAAAACTTTGTCCGTCGGATGGAGCCTACACACGGTCGGAATTTCCGACAACATTGTCCGATAGGACACTTTCCGTCGGAAAATCCGACCGCGTGTATGGGGCTTAAGTGTTCCTGGGTTATCAATTGGATTGCAATGTATGGGATAAAGCAGACGTGGTTTTTCCTTTTGTTGCAGAACAAGATGCCTTATTTGAGAATTGCTTTCCGTTTACTTTTTGCACCAAAAGCTATGAAGCCAATATACCACTTTGGTCTGGGTATTTATTCAATTGAAAATTAGGGGGTAGGAAAGAAAAGGTCTCTCCAATATACATCCACTTTGTGTGCACTAAATGACTTTGTAAACCCAGATACTACTTTGTTAAAGTATCAGTGAGATCACTGTGCTGCACATAAGACTGTACAGAGCGCAGAGCTGTGGGAAAGGCCCAGCAGGCCCACCACTGGAAGCTGTCTGCAGAAAACTACAGGAGGGGAGCAAATACAAGACCAATCACCCTGCACAGGAGGAAAGAGCAGCAGTGACCGGTCTTTATTACAGGGAGCTCTCGGAAGAGGCAAAGTGCAGCACTTATTCTATGCTGGATTACGGCACAGACTGAGGAAGTACTCTAGTACGCCAAGAAGAACCCTTAACCACTTAAGGACCGCCTCCTGCACATTTACGTTGGCAGAATGGCACGGCTGGGCACAAGCACATACAGGTACTTTGTTCTTTAAGAGCCCAGCCGTGGGTCGACGGCGGCACGCTCGCGACCCGGTCGTGAGCTCCGTGGCCGTGGGACCCGCGATCGGGTCACAGAGCTGAAGAACAGGGAGAGGTATGTTTAAACAAACCTCTCACCGCGCTTCCTAGTGAGGCTGTCACTGATTGTAGTTTCATAGTTAGTAAGGTTGAATAAAGACACCAGTCCATCCAGTTCAACCTGAGTGAGTGTCTACAATTGTCCCTATACCTGTACATTGCACACTCACATCGGTCCCCACCCTCAAGGAGCTCACAATCCAAGGTCTCCATTCATATACTAGGGCCATTTTTTTTTTTTTGGACAGAAGCCAATTAACCTACCTGCATGTCTTTGGATTGTGGGAGGAAACCGGAGTACACGGAGGAATCCCACGCAGGCACAGGGAGAACATGCAAACTCCAGGCAGGTAGTGTCGTGGTTGGGATTTGAACCAGCGACCCTTCTTACTGCTAGGTGAGAGTGCTAACCACTACACCACTGTGCCGCCGATTGTCTTTCCCTATGACAGGGAACAGACAATCAGTGATGTCACACACCAAGCCACGCCCCCCCTACAGTAAAAAAAACACATAGGTCACACTTAACCTCTACACTGCCCTCTAGTGGTTAACCCCTTCACTGCCAATGGCATTTTTACAGTAATCAATGCATTTTTAAATCGCACTGATCGCTGTATTAATGCCAATGGTCCCAAAAATTGTGTCAAAATTGTCCGACGTGTCTGCCATAATGTCGCAGTCACAAAAATCGCTGATCGCCGCCATTACTAGTAAAAAAAAAAAATTATTAATAAAAATGCCATGAAACTATCCCCTATTTTGTAGAAGATAAAACTTTTGCGCAAAAATAAATAAACGCTTATTGCAATTTTTTTACCAAAAATATGTAGAAGAATACGTATCGGTCTAAACTGAGGAAAAATTTTTGTTTTTTTTATATATTTTTTGGGGATATTTATTATAGCAAAAAGTAAAAAATATTGCATTCTTTTCAAAATTGTCGCTCTATTTTTGTTTATAGCGCAAAAAAAATAAAAACCGCAGAGGTGATCAAATACCACGAAAAGAAAGCTCTCTCTATATATATATATATATACACATCTTTTAAGATGCCGCCGTACCATCCCGCGTGCGCCGGTCGGGACCCCCGTGGACTCGATCGCCGCGGGGATACCCGCGATCGTCTCATGGGAAGGCTGAACGGGGAGATGCAGAAATAAACAGCATCTCCCCGTTCTGCCTAGCAACTAGTGACACCGATCTCTGCTCCCTAGTGGTTAACCCCTTCACTGCCAGTGTCATTTACACAGGAATCAGTGCATTTAAATAGCACTGATTGCTGTATAAATGCCAATGGTCCCAAAAATGTGTCAAAAATGTCGGATGTGCCCGCCATAATGTCGCAGTCAGAATAAAAATCGCTGATCGCCGCCATTACGAATAAAAAAAAAAAAAGTATTAATAAAAATGCCATAAAACTATTGCGATTTGTTTACCAAAAATATGTAGAAGAATACGTATCGGCCTAAACTGAGGAAAAAAATTTTTTTTTTATATATTTTTGGGGGATATTTATTATAGCAAAAAGTAAAAAATAATGCGTTTTTTTCAAAATTGTCACTCTTTTTTTGTTTATAGCGCAAAAAATAAAAACCGCAGGGGCGATCAAATACCACCAAAAGAAAGCTCTATTTGTGGGAAAAAAAGGACGCCAATTTTGTTTGGGAGCCACGTCACACGACCGCGCAATTGTCAGTTAAAGCGACGAAGTGCTGAATCGCAAAAAGTGGTCTGGTCTTAAGCCAGCAAAATGGTCCGGTCTGAAAGTGGTTAATAATGCTTAAAGTGAAATAATAAAAATTCAATGTTCCTTTAAATATCTTGCCTGGGGGGTGTCTATAGTATGCCTGTAAAGTGGCGCAGTTTTCCCATGTTTAGAACAATACCACAGCAAAATGACATTTCTAAAATGGAGAAATTTTAATTTAAAACTGATTGCGGCTGTAATGAATTGTTGGATCCCTTCAATTGTCCCTCCCTCCTCCATGCCCACTAACCAGCTAAACACAATTGGGGCGGGATATTAAATGAGGATTAATGGAGGCTTCACCTCCCACTTATTCTAAGACACAGGCTGGAGGGGCGTGACACAGCCTGTGACTGTCAGAAAACTGCCCATGTTATGGCCAAAAAAATAAGATTTAATTTAAATATGTATTTGTATGACAATTTAAAACAGTTTATTGATATTAAATTATTTATTTTTACTCTGTATTCCAAAGGCTTTTTTTTTATATTTTTTTATTTTGAACATGTGACCAGCAGCAGGGGACTAGAAGCTCCTCCTGCTTATGCTTCTGTGCAGACAGGATGGGAAATATCTGGGTCATGTGACAGCTGAATATCGATTAGGAAAAAGGTACTTTGATGTTTTTTTTTTTTTTTTTTAAATAGTTACAGTGCCATCATCCATATACAGAAAGAGAATGGATAATGTAAATTATACAGTGTGTGACTGTGTTTAGTATCACTTTAAGGCAACATGAATAAGGTTTTTGGCTTTCTGGATTAGTTGTGATTTTTACTTGTACCTGAACATATATTTATTTTTTATCCAAACCGATGTAAAAGTGATATTAAAACGTGGCAACCCTAAATTTTACCCAAACATGGGCAGTGACTAAGGGCTCCATGTATAAAGCAGAAGTATCGCCTTACCGCAGCCATACTGCTGCTGGCCCTCCAAAAACCCACATGTACTGTAATTAGGGTTCCACTTGCTTTGGAGTCCTAAAACAAGATCAGTGCTAATCCCATTTTTAAAGCACATCACTGTGTTTTATAAATGTGCTTTTGTATAACCTGTCAGTCGTGGACCAGTCTCTCCTCCAATTAGGAGTTCTCTCTGAGTGTAAATCAGAGAGATGTCCGACACACTGCAAGCTCCTTATCATGGCCTGATTTTATATGAATGGTAGATAAATTGCTGGGCGCAGCATGCAGTCACTTTGTGGATTACAGTGCAGAGTGGACAGCGGTATCCACCCTCTGCTCTAAAACGTTACATAGTAACTGCTCTAAAAAGTGTTTAGTATTCTTCTCTTGCAGTGCTTATGTCCTGTGTGGGGAGCCCCACCAGACATTCTACCTGCAAGTAGGATAAATGCTCTTCCCTAGGTTTGTGTGGGTGGATCTGGTTTCTGCCAAAGCCAAAATAAACATTGATTGTTAACCATATTATGCAAACTTGATTGTGTATGAGTGCGAGTGTAAAACTGGGGAACGAATTGCAAGATCCACAGGGTTATCAACAAATTGTTTTATACATTCTGTAAAGTTCCACTGAAAGCGTTAGCATAATGCCAAATATATAACTCACCAGAAGCTCTTGTTGTTTGTCAGTCGCTGATCTCCCAATGACTTTGTAGAGCTCCACCAAATCTCCCAGCATGCCGTCCCCCAGCACTGGCAGCTGCATGGCGACAGAGGCCAGGCAATGGCATAGACAGATCCGGGCAGAGTCCTGGGCACTGTGTAGCTGGGTCAGAAGAGATTCCACTACGGACTGACTCAGGTATGGCCGGCACTTTGCCAGCTTCACCATACAGGACAAGGCAGTCTGAAGGCACAAATGCACAATTTAGTAGCCTGCTATCACAACAACTTGAACACAATCAAGTAGAATTCCCTTCCACAAGCAGTGGTTAAAGCGGAGAGCATCGATAGATTTAAGAAACTATTAGATAAGCACCTGAAACATACAGGGATATACAATGTAATACTGACATATAATCACACACATAGGTTGGACTTGATGGACTTGTGTCTTTTTTTCAACCTCACCTACTATGTAACATGGATCATAATAGAAAAGAGATGTCAGGGGGATAACTTTATAACGAATGTGCTTAGTCAGCACCTTTAAAGTCACATAACCCATTTACACCAAGGCTATGCAAATACTGACCAGCAGAAAGTCTGTGCATAATGAAATTCAGGGAGCTCTGAGGTGGTCTATGAAGAGGTCAAGCTACCAGGCAAAATGTTTACTGTAGCACCCAACAGAACTTTCTTTGCAAGCCCAGCTTATATTTTTTAAAGCCAGTACATTATGGATTAAAATAAACTGTAAGTCAGGGGAAAACAATTAAAAATATTCAGTACATTTCAACTATACGTGTACAGTTGCCCATGTTTGACCCTTTCAAAACAGTGCAAGAACAGAAAAATACCTTTGGATCTGTCAGAAAATCAGTGTGCACCTAACCTGCCATAGACGGTTTGAATCTTGGCTGGATCAGCAGGGACCGGCCGAAATTCGAACCATGTATGGGCAGGCTGATCGTACCCAAGTTGATCAATCGATTTTGTGATTATTGCTAGTGGCTATTTATAGCCGCTAGCAGTAATCACTGTGTTCTCCTGACCGTCCCCGCTGGGAGAACACAATGGCTCCATGAGAGGGATTCCCCCATCAACACTGACTGTGTTGATGGGGGAATCAAGCAACCTGTGGTTGCAGGAAAGAACATTGCTCTATCTATGGCCGGCTTTAGGCCGAAAACAACGTAGGGGAGATTTACTAAAACTGGTTCACACAAAGTCTGGTGAAGCTGTGCAAATTTACCAATCAGCTTCTAACGTCACCTTGTTCAATTAAGCTTTGACAATACAACCTAGAAGCCGATTGGTTACAATGCGCAGCCGCACCAGATTCTGTGTGAACCAGTTTTAGTAAAATTACCCCCAATGCCTCTACTACACTGAATCCTAAGCTGCATGGTCAGCTCAGCCTGCTAGACTACAGAACGCCACCTAACCTGCACTTGTATACATCAATTTCTTTCCCAGCAAAACAATGCCAAAGCCTTTACCCAAACAGTGTATGTAGGAAAGGACTCTTAGAAGATGATATCATTCTGTGCCTCTATGAACTGACCTCCGGCGTCTGATACTTCAAGGATTTATCAAAAGCCTAATGATGATTTCACAGGTAGAAATAAAAGCGCTTTCTCTCCACAGGAACAAAGTAAAAAGAAAAAAGAAGATAAAAATTGCTGGGACATGCTCTAGAGCACATGTGCCAAACACAAGGCCCGAGGGGCTGAATTAGGCCCTCCAGGCCATGTCATGTGGCCCTTGCACCCCTCCTGCAGCTGGATCAACCCCCTAGTTGGTGTCCCACAGCTTGTCTCAGCAGCAGAGAGGACAGGACTCCTCCACCAGATCCTACACTTCTCCATGCAGCCATAGAGAGGCTCATATCCAGGCTCTCCCCTTCCTAACAGTTGGCAGCAGAGAAAGACAGAACTCCTCCTACAGGTCCTGTGCCTCTCATTGCATCCTATCTGCTTCCCCTAGTCTCAGCATTCAGAAGACTCCAGCCCTCCTCTGGTTCTCCTGCAGACCCTGGCACTTTCCGCTTTGGTGGGAGGGTCTGGAGATCGAATTTTATGGATACAACTGGCCCTTTGAGGGCAACTATAATGCTTAAGCGGCCTGTAATGAAATGTAGTTTGACACTCTTGCTCTAGAGCAGGGATATGCAATTAGCGGACCTCCAGCTGTTGCAGAACTACAAGTCCCATGAGGCCTAGCAAGACTCTGACTGCCACAAGCATGACACCCAGAGGCAGAGGCATGATGGGACTTGTAGTTTTGCAACAGCTGGAGGTCCGCTAATTGCATTTCCCTGCTCTAGAGGAAGAGGGAAGAGAGGTTTGGGAGTAAATCTGGGTAATTTGTGGACATACCCTTTAAAAAAAAAAAAAACAGTAAAGAATATGTTAAAGGGTTAAGGAAATTTTCTTTTATTCTTTTTAATAAGCTACACATGGGCACTGGACTGGACACAGCGATTTCATGTTTACCACTTGAGTTCTGAGCTGAAGTCTCAAAAAGGAGCTGTTGTGCTAACCAGAGACTGAATGATTGACCCACTTCCTTTCTTCACCACCAGAATAGATGGCAAAGTAGTTTTTACATACATGCCATACCTGTGGGATTCCTGTGGAAGATGGAAAACAGTGTAGTAGACGCCGCTACTCCAGGGATCTCCACCAGCTTCCAGGTCCCCTGCCGAGCAGCTGCCCTGCTATGTTTGTGAACAAGGAGGTTGCTCGGTCAGCACTCAGGGAAGCAGTGTCTACTACAAGAGATTACCAGCTCCCACAGGGATGGTATATACATAGTTACATTGGTCCAGATTGGAGCAATATAAGTATGTAAAAATTGTGAATAGTGAAATCACAGCCACTACATTAATTGCATTACAAAACACAGGGTCATGTATAAACTATGTAATAAATGTAATTTTGGAAAGTTAAGATTTTCTACAAATATTAGATATTGCCTGTAAAACATAAGTGAACACCACATACCTTCAGTGTATGCTGAGCACCCGCGCTGTTATCCTGACTGCACAGAACAAGCAGAGATTCCAGACCATACACAGCATCCTTCTCCAGAGACAGCTGATCTGGTCATACGAAGAGAAAATAAAGAACACATATCAACTTTTTTTTCCTGATATTATTACATCAAATACAGCATCTCACAAAGGTGAGTACACCCCTCACATTTTTGTAAATATTTTATTATATCTTTTCATGTGACAACACTGAAGAAATGACACTTTGCTACAATGTAAAGTAGTGAGTGTACAGCTTGTATAACAGTGTAAATTTGCTGTCCCCTCACAATAACTCAACACACAGCCATTAATGTGGGGTGCCCCTTAAAAAAAATAATTAAAAGTCAGCAGCTACAAAATACTGCAGCTGCTGACTTTTAATAATCGGACACTTACACGTCCCAGGGTCCAGCAATGCGGGGGAACGAAGCCACGCTTGTTCCCACTCTGCTCTGTGGCACCGGCATTCTTACTGTGGGCACCCGGCTGTGGCTTCACAGCTGGGCAAACCCACTGTGCATGCGCCGCAATTGGTCACGATTGACTGCGCCGAGGGGAAGTGATGTCACTTAGCCCAGGCATTGAAGGAGGGGACCCCCTAGCAACAAGCATTTAGAGGCGATTTAAAAAAAAAAAAAAAAAATTCTAATTTTTTTGGGAATTTTAAAATCATATCATATTTTTGGGGGAAAACACTACTTTAATGTCTAAACAAAAAGTGAGTACATCTAAGTAAAAATGTCCAAATTGGGCCCAATTAGACATTTTCCCTCCCCGGTGTCATGTGACTCGTTAGTTACAAGGTCTCAGGTGTGAATGGGGAGCAGGCGAGTTAAATTTGGTGTTATCGCTATCACTTTCTTATACTGGTCACTAGAAGTTCAAAATGGCACCTCATGGCAAAGAACTCCCCGAGGATCTGAAAAAAAGGATTGTTGCTCTACATAAAGATGGCCAACCTTGGCACCCCAGATGTTTTGCAACTACATTTCCCATAATGCTCAGGCACTCTGCAGAGTAGTTGAACATCATGGGTAATGTAGTTCCAAAACATCTGGGGTGCCAAGTTTTGCCATCACTGGCCTAGGGTATAAGACGATTGCCAAGACCCTGAAACTGAGCTGCAGCACGGTGGCCAAGACCATACAGCGGTTTAACAGGACAGGTTTCACTAAGAACAGGCCTCACCATGGTCGACCAAACAAGTTAAGTGCACGTACTCAGCGTCACATCCAGGAGGTTGTCTTTGAGAAATAGACGTATGAGTGCTGCCAGCATAGCTTCAGAGATTAAAGGGGTGGGGGGGGGGGGGGGATAAGCCTGTCGGTGCTCAGACCATACGCCGCACACTGCATCAAATTGGTCTGCATGGCTGTTATACAAGAAGGAAGCCTCTTCTAAAGATGATGCACAAGAAAGCCTGCAAACAGTTTGCTGAAGACAAGCAGACTAAGGATATGGATTACTGGAACCATGTCCTGTGGTCTGATGAGTCCAGGATGCTTGATTTTTCAATACATCGCTCCAAAAGCGCCTCAAAAGATGCTGCTTGCAGGACTTTTTTTTTTTTTTAACGTCCCGCAAGCGCACCGCCCCAATGTGAAAGCCAGAGGGCTTTTCACACTGGAGTGACAGGAGAGGCGCTTTACAGGCGCTATTTTTAGCGCCATAACACCTCAGTGTGAAAGTAGCCTATCAATCAAAAGATTACTTCCCACCCAGACTCTGTAATTGGACAGTGAAAGGAGAAAAAGCACACCAATGAGCTCATCTCTCTTTTAGTCTGCTCTCTCCTCCTATCAGCATGCCCCCCCCCCCCCCCTTACACTGCACCACACCTGATTGGCTCCTTGTGCTGCTCCCTCTAAGCCCTGCTTTACAAGGATAACATAAAACACAATCTACAATTACTTTCATAAATATATTTCCACACATATGTAAGAGTTTCAAAAACATCACTATAGTTCCTCTTTAAAAGAAGTTGCAATCTTACCTAAATCTTGACAAGATGAGACAATATTAGTGAGAACCGTCACCCCATGTGCAGCAATGCTGCGGTTACTGTGGTAACTGCACTCCTGTGCCAGCTTTAGCAAATCTGTGTACCTGGAGGTACCAGAAGTGGTCCCTAGAAGAGACGAAAAACGGTTAATTATTGGCTAAGTAGATCCATCACATTTATGAAAATACACCCCAATTGTGGGGTGGCATTGTAGGTTACCCATTTGCCTCAAAGAAGACAAAATATCATTATTAGATCTGACTATGGTCCACTCCACCTTTTATAACATGAAGGAAAGCTTTAATCACTCTCTACTAATAAATACTGTAACTACAGCACACAGTACATTAGCACGATGGTCACTGGGAAAGAATGCTCTTTGCATTTGGGGTCGGGGGGGGGGGGGGAGAATGCTCCTTGCATTTGGGGTCAGGGGGGGGGGGGGAGAATGCTCCTGGCATTTGGGGTCGGGGGGGGGGGGGGGGGGGGGGGGGGGGGGGAGAATGCTCCTGGCATTTGGGGTCGGGGGGGGGGGGGGAGAATGCTCCTGGCATTGGGGGTCGGGGGGGAGAATGCTCCTGGCATTTGGGGTCGAAGGGGGGGGGGGGGAGAATGCTCCTGGCATTTGGGGTCGAAGGGGGGGGGGGGGGGGGGGGAGAATGCTCCTGGCATTTGGGGTCAGGGGGGGAAAGAATGCTCCTTGCATTTGGGGTCAGGGGGGGAAAGAATGCTCCTTGCATTTGGGGT
This sequence comes from Lithobates sylvaticus, assembly GCA_028564925.1. Classification (NCBI taxonomy): domain Eukaryota; kingdom Metazoa; phylum Chordata; class Amphibia; order Anura; family Ranidae; genus Lithobates; species Lithobates sylvaticus. The sequence goes on from CM053028.1 coordinate 56,358,411, forward strand.
CAGGGGGGGAAAGAATGCTCCTTGCATTTGGGGTCAGGGGGGGAAGAATGCTCCTTGCATTTGGGGTCAGGGGGGGGGGAAGAATGCTCCTTGCATTTGGGGTCAGGGGGGGGGAAAGAATGCTCCTTGCATTTGGGGTCAGGGGGGGGGAAAGAATGCTCCTTGCATTTGGGGTCAGGGGGGGAAGAATGCTCCTTGCATTTGGGGTCAGGGGGGGGGGGGGGAAAGAATGCTCCTTGCATTTGGGGTCAGGGGGGGAAAGAATGCTCCTGGCATTTGGGGTCGGGGGGGGGGGGGGGAGAATGCTCCTGGCATTTGGGGTCGGGGAGGGGGGGGGGGGGGGGGGAGAATGCTCCTGGCATTTGGGGTCGGGGGGGGGGGGGGGAGAATGCTCCTGGCATTTGGGGTCGGGGGGGGGGGGGAGAATGCTCCTGGCATTTGGGGTCGGGGGGGGGAGAATGCTCCTGGCAATTGGGGTCGGGGGGGGGGGGAGAATGCTCCTGGCAATTGGGGTCGGGGGGGGGGAGAATGCTCCTGGCATTTGGGGTGGGGGGGGGGGGGAGAATGCTCCTGGCATTTGGGGTCGGGGGGGGGCGGGGGGGGGGGGGGGAGAATGCTCCTGGCATTTGGGGTCGAAGGGGGGGGGGGAGAATGCTCCTGGCATTTGGGGTCGAAGGGGGGGGGGAGAATGCTCCTGGCATTTGGGGGGGTCAGGGGGGGAGAATGCTCCTGGCATTTGGGGTCGGGGGGGGGGGGGGGAGAATGCTCCTGGCATTTGGGGTCGGGGGGGGGGGGGGAGAATGCTCCTGGCATTTGAGGTCGGGGGGGAGAATGCTCCTGGCAATTGGGGTCGGGGGGGAGAATGCTCCTGGCATTGGGGGTCGGGGGGGAGAATGCTCCTGGCATTTGGGGTCGAAGGGGGGGGGGGGAGAATGCTCCTGGCATTTGGGGTCAGGGGGGGAAAGAATGCGCCTTGCATTTGGGGTCAGGGGGGGAAAGAATGCTCCTTGCATTTGGGGTCAGGGGGGGGAAAGAATGCTCCTTGCATTTGGGGTCAGGGGGGGAAAGAATGCTCCTTGCATTTGGGGTCAGGGGGGGGAAGAATGCTCCTTGCATTTGGGGTCAGGGGGGGGAAAGAATGCTCCTTGCATTTGGGGTCAGGGGGGGGAAAGAATGCTCCTTGCATTTGGGGTCAGGGGGGGGAAAGAATGCTCCTTGCATTTGGGGTCAGGGGGGGAAGAATGCTCCTTGCATTTGGGGTCAGGGGGGGAAAGAATGCTCCTTGCATTTGGGGTCGGGGGGGGGGGGAAAGAATGCTCCTTGCATTTGGGGTCAGGGGGGGAAAGAATGCTCCTGGCATTTGGGGTCGGGGAGGGGGGGGGGGAGAATGCTCCTGGCATTTGGGGTCGGGGAGGGGGGGGGGGGAGAATGCTCCTGGCATTTGGGGTGGGGGGGGGGGGGGGGGGGGGGGGGAGAATGCTCCTGGCATTTGGGGTCGGGGGGGGGGGGGGGAGAATGCTCCTGGCATTTGGGGTGGGGGGGGGGGGGGGGAGAATGCTCCTGGCAATTGGGGTCGGGGGGGGGGGGGAGAATGCTCCTGGCAATTGGGGTCGGGGGGGGGGGAGAATGCTCCTGGCATTTGGGGTCGGGGGGGGGGGGGAGAATGCTCCTGGCATTTGGGGTCGGGGGGGGGGAGAATGCTCCTGGCATTTGGGGTCGAAGGGGGGGGGAGAATGCTCCTGGCATTTGGGGTCAGGGGGGGGGAAAGAATGCTCCTGGCATTTGGGGTCAGGGGGGGGAAGAATGCTCCTTGCATTTGGGGTCAGGGGGGGAAAGAATGCTCCTTGCATTTGGGGTCAGGGGGGGAAAGAATGCTCCTTGCATTTGGGGTCAGGGGGGGAAAGAATGCTCCTTGCATTTGGGGTCAGGGGGGGAAAGAATGCGCCTTGCATTTGGGGTCAGGGGGGGAAAGAATGCTCCTTGCATTTGGGGTCGGGGGGGGGGGGAAAGAATGCTCCTTGCATTTGGGGTCAGGGGGGGGGGGGGGAAAGAATGCTCCTTGCATTTGGGGTCAGGGGGGGAAAGAATGCTCCTTGCATTTGGGGTCAGGGGGGGGAAGAATGCTCCTTGCATTTGGGGTCGGGGGGGAAAGAATGCTCCTTGCATTTGGGGTCAGGGGGGGAAAGAATGCTCCTTGCATTTGGGGTCAGGGGGGGAAAGAATGCTCCTTGCATTTGGGGTCAGGGGGGGAAAGAATGCTCCTTGCATTTGGGGTCAGGGGGGGAAAGAATGCTCCTTGCATTTGGGGTCAGGGGGGGAAAGAATGCTCCTTGCATTTGGGGTCAGGGGGGGGGGGGGGGGGAAGAATGCTCCTTGCATTTGGGGTCAGGGGGGGGGGGGGGGGAAGAATGTTCCTGGCATTTGGGGGTCGGTTGGGGGGGGGAGAATGCTCCTGGCATTTGGGGGTCAGGGGGGGGGATGCTCCTGGCATTTGGGGGTCGGGGGGGGGGAAATGCTCCTGGCATTTGGGGTGAGGGGGAAGAATGCTCCTTGCATTTGGGGTCAGGGGGGAAGAATGCTCCTGGCATTTGGGGTCAGGGGGGGAAGAATGCTCCTGGCATTTGGGGTCAGGGGGGGGAAGAATGCTCCTGGCATTTGGGGTCAGGGGGGGAAGAATGCTCCTTGCATAAATGGTTGGGAAAGTATGCTGCCTTTACAGATAGCTAAAAAGATCAGTGTCAGTGGTTATCAGAGAGGCATAAATTGCTCTATGGAGCCCAGGCTGAGGAAGGCTGGTCTACACAGTCGTACAGTAACATGCAATAGATTTGTGTGATCAGGCCACGTAGGATTAACTATACAGCTATAAAGCATAAGAGGAAAGAGATGGGGTGGGGGGGGGGGGGGTGTAATCACAGACCAGTTCTGTGTAAGTGATATTTGTTATTTAGGCTCTGTTCACACCTAGGCGTTTTGTTTTCAGGCAGAAAGTTGCGTGATTTTTGCCACGATTTTGTACAGGTCAAAAAGGTCACCAATGTAAAAAGCAGAAAACGCCTGTAATCTGCCAAAAACGAAGCTCAGGTACTTTGAGCTTCAGATGACAAAAATGCTCAGATGAGAACAGGGGCCATGAATGGGATTTGTCTTGCTGGGCGTTTTCAGAGCTGAGGCTTACAGCAGTAAAAACGCCTAGATGTGAACAGAGCCTTAATGTAATGAAAAAAAGAATAAAAGGGCCTGCCCTTCCTTTTACTTATTAAAGTAAAAATCTAAATTGTGTTTTTGCTGCCTCCACTCATTGGTTGAGTCACACAAAAGGATCGTGGCATATCCCTGCGAGCTAATAAAAAGGCAGAGGACTCAATGCCGTATTTCTGGTTGAGATTTACTTGATTATAGTCAGCATCACTTAAGAAATCTGAACGCAAGGTCATTACTGTTACCCTGAGATAAGCCTTCAATAGCAAACAGCCTTGAAAGATAAAAGTAGGCATGTTATCGGATAGTATGCTTGTTCAAGGAGATTTTGTGGAGTGGAGCAGACTGTTGGGTAGGGGACATCAGCACTGGATGGAGGAGTGAGGAGTGGTGGAGGGAAATGGAGGCCTTCAGACCATGTTTCCTTTACATCTAGTCCTGGCATCACAGAAATAAAAAAAAAAGTCAAATAAAATCTCCCTAATAAGTCACAGGCAGCAATAAAAAACCGACAGAAGCTCAAACCATTTGCAAATAGATTGTTTAGCCCTTAAAGTTTAAAGCTGAAGTTTAGCAGAAGAAAAAAAAAAAAAAAACCTTCCTAAAGCTTTAGGCCATCACTTACCTGTAATGAAATATGTCCCAAGTCATGCAGACAGCTAGACCCCAGAGAAATCTCTACTGTATGGATTCCTGTCCTGTCTCTGAACTTCCAGCGCTGCAATGCTTAACGGCTTTAGAACTTCAGGCAGAGCAGTAGAACAGATGGTACCTCCTTCCTCCTCCATTGAGAAAAGTTATTTCATTGATTACACTGCGGGTAACATGATCTGTGAATGGAGGAGTGTCTGATCCGTCACAGGATTGTCTCTACCATTCACAGATCTTGTTACAAGCAATGTAATCAGTGAAAGAACATTACTCAGTGGAGGAGGGAGATTGGGGCGTGTCCCAATCGGACCAACTGTACTGATGTTATGCTTAAAGACCCAAGGCTGTTAAAGTGGGGTGCCCCCTAAAAAAAAAAAAAATGTAAAAGTCAGCAGTTACAAATAATGCAGCTGCTGACTTTTAATAATCGGACACTTACCTGTCCCAGGGTCCAGCGATGCGGGGGAACGAAGCCCCCCCCTCGCGGCGCCGGCATTCTTACTGTGGGCACCCGGCTTCACAGCCGAGCACCCACTGTGCATGCGCGAGCGGCGCCGCGCAGTCATCTGGGACACGTGAAAGGTCCCAGGTGACTGTGCGGCGCCGAGGGGAAGGGATGTCAGTTCCCGGGCACTGAAGGTGGCAGAATACGGGGGACCCTCCTAGCAACAGGTATTTAGAGGTGAGTAAAAAAAAAAAAAATGTTCTTCAATTATTTTTTTTATGATTTTTAAGCAATTTTTTTTTTTTTTAACTATAGCACTGGACGTTCAAAGACAGGATGAGGACAGGCACCCCTGCAGTGAAGATTTTCTCCAGGACCTGGCTGCCTGCACAACGTGGTATATACTTCATTACAGGTGAGAGAGGACTTAAAGGGGTTGTAAAGGTTCGCTTTTAATTTTCTAAATAGGTTCCTTTAAGCTAGTGCATTGTTGGTTCACTTACCTTTTCTTTCGATTTCCCTTCTAAATGTTTTTTTTCTTTGTCTGAATTTCTCACTTCCTGTTTCTCCTCAGTAAACTTCACACCATCATCCGAGCGGTGTTTAGTCAGCCCTAACAGCTTACTGAGGAGGAACAGGAAGTGAAAAATTCAGACAGACAAAGAAAACAAAAGAAAAAAAACATTTAGAAGGGAAATCGAAAGAAAAGGTAAGTGAACAATATGAACAAAGCACTAGCTTAAAGGACCCCATTTAGAAAATGAAAAACAAACCTTTACAACCCCTTTAAACTGTAGAGAAAAAGGTTTATTTTTATTTTTTTTATTTAGTTACTCATTTTACTTTATATGTTGTCCCATTTTAGCTACACTCCTCCTTTGCACACCCTGGAACCTGCAATATTATAATACAGTTTTGTACTCTTAATGGGAAGATTGTACCTTGTGTCGTGTTGAAGTATTGCTTAATGCAGATGCTCCCAGACAGAGTAGACAGAACGGAGACCATACCCAGCTTCAGGCTGTCATATGGGGTTTGCAGGGCACACTCACACAGGGCCTGGAAAAAAAAAGAAATCTATAAATCAGCTCATCTGCTGCACGGATATCCCAATTCATGCACAAAGTGCACCCACCAGGGGGAGATTTTTCCAAAGTGCGATTCCTACGCATTTCCATGGAGAGAGTCTAAGGCAGCCCATTAATCTTTTTTTTTTTTTTCGTTCAACCAATGGGTTGAAAGAAAAAAAAAAAAAATTAAAAAAAAAATTAAAAAGCCCAGATTCCCCCATCCACAAATTCGATGTGGACGGGCAAATTATTCCCGCTGAGGTATTGTATACGGACAGTGGGGAGACTTCCTTGCCGTCAGAATACACTGATCAGTGCCGACGGCTATAGCCAGCGGCACTGATTGAGCAGGAAAACCCAACAATTTGGTTGTACAGAAGTCAATTTGAAGATAAACTTCTGTACAACCACTATACCAATACATAGATCAAAATTTGTCTGGTCCTTGAACTGGCCAAATTTCAATCCATGTATGGCCGTCTTAAGCTGCAGACAGCAACCAAGTAGTGAATTCCTGTCTACATGCATGTTACAAGTCAGTGATGCATGAGGCATTAAAGCCAGTTTTAGTACGATTTTCCCACAGACTAGACCTATTTTCTCACAAATATTGGAGGGGAAGCTTTCCTTAAATAATTAACTGTCTAAGCATTGCATTAACAATGCATGTTCATGTGCACACCAAAATTCCTAGGGCTATTGTCCAAATATATAAACCTTATTTGGTAAACAATATATTTGGAGGCTGAAATAACGGACAAATCTCAGACTACAAATAGAGACGGGCTCAGGCGTGTTCCGGATCCCACCTGCCAGGAAGCCGACACTGCACTCAGCTAATCACAGGCAGCGAAACATTTCCTGATCTGTGCAGCTGCAGATTGGGAAATGTCTCACTGCCTGCGATTAGCCGTGTGCAGTGTCGGCTTCCTGACGGGATCGGGCAGGTAGGATCCCACACAAGCCCGAGCCCATTCCTAACAAGGAGTAATAACGCTACAGGCTTCTTTCACCCTGCAGTCTCCATAGATGGCATTTAAACCCCACGGTAGGGAATAAAGAGGATGCCGATATTAGATATAGCATGGCCAGCAGCAGAAGTACTCTGGGTTGGTTCCTGAATGGCATAGAGCTCTGCCAAGAGCAAGTATCAGTGCCATGCAGTATATGGGGCCAGACTGCAATCTAACACCTACGTGGTCATCAAGCGATACGTCTGCCAGATTAAAGGTTCATTCACACCACACGTGGGGGGGACTGCATTGGGCAGCTATTTCAGTGCAGTCCCATCGCATGACAAGGCAAGAAGCCCTGTCTCCTGTGTTAGCAGTTCACACCCCTGCGCTGTGGAGGGGTGGGGGCAGTGTGCCCTGAAAAAAGAATGACTACATGCAGTATGTTTTTTCAGCACAGTGCGAGGCAATCCACTATCTTGCACTGTGCGACTGGCATTTGAGCTTAAAGAAATTTGTCTCTGACATTTAATTAAAAAAAAAAAAAAAAAAAGTGGACTGTGCAATGCGCCAAGATCAGTGCATTGGCACTGCTACAACCCTGGCGGACTGGACAGTACACAAGCCGACGCATTGTAACAAGTTAGGAATTAGCCAATTAGAATTTCACTGTAAATCGGACAAGTTACTGCTCCTGTATAAAATCTCTTCCTTTCTAAAAAAACCCTGGCTACATACAAACTGATATTTTCCATACCAGTTGCAACATAAATAAAACAGGGAGGAAAGTGCGCCATCTTGTGGCCATATGTCACACAAAATCAATACACACGTAAAATGATCTTCATTTTAACAAGCGGCTAAGCAGCAGGTCTACAAGTAGCAGGTGATGACAGAATCAAATTTGATTTATGGCAGTTAGCCATGCCAGCATTTATACCAGAAAAATCATTTTTTTTTTAAATTGTATTTGCTTAACTAATGTTGCACAGTTTTAGACTGGGGCCTCAATTTAACCTGTGCAGTATAGTCATGCAGCAATGCAACAGAGCACATCAGGGCAGTCAGACATTATAATTCACCAGCAGAGCACCCCCACACATCACAGCTAACTCTATAACCCATCACATGAGGCGCTTTGGAACTTATGCGGTCCACGGGGATCCTACAGAGAGTATTATGTGTTTTAGTATTTAAAAAAGCCGGTGAAGAAAAAATATATTTCTTAGACAGATTTCCATTATTTAAATCACGTCAAACACATGGCCCGCGGGCCAAATCCAGCCCTCCAGGTTATTTCATATGGCCCTCGCATCTCTCCTGCAGTTGCGGCACTGTCTGGCTGAAAAAAACAAAAACATTCCCCCACCAGTCTGAAACCCCAAGCCTCACTCCCCATTAGAAATTGCCTACTCAGAATCACAGTCAGAAGGAAGGTATCGCTATAATTTATGGGCTACTACTCAGTACACCCATTAAGCTTTTGTATATGCTGGGAAGGGACAAGGACCTCTCAGATGATACCCATGTAGAGCAATGGCATAAACTTTAATCATACCTCCTTTGTGGGCCGACTCAGTATCATGTTAATCAAAGCTCATCTCAAAATACACGAGATGGTAACTTCCTCTCCTTTATGCTTTAGGTGATGTGATCGTTTGGGTAATATCATTTTGTGGGAGTGCCCTTGATACGAAAGGGTCACTGGGGCTTCTGTACAGTAATCTCCACAAATTGCATTACTTGGTAATCCTATTACAACCGCTTCTCATAATCAGCAACAATTAGAGTTTTTTTTATGCTTTTAGCAGCCAAAATCACTATTGCCCGATCATGGAAGAACTCCAGTGTCTCATTCCATGCTACCATGGTTTATGGTACATGAACAGATTACTAATATTGTGAATGACACAAAGAAGCAGTTTGAGGTGGTCTGGGATCCCTGGGCCCAATATGTGAATGTTTCACTCTTCATTTGAAGTCCAGTCATAGGTGGAATGGGGCTTTACTGTCCTTTAAAGGAGTTTTTTTTTTTACTTTTCCTTTTCTTTCTTCTCTTCTTTCTTCACTTTCATTGTATCTTTAGGTTAATTATGTCTGTGACAGATTTTGTTGTAAAGAACAGTGGTTAGTGAGAATATTCTGTAGCTAAACAGTATCACAGGTCTCATACCTGATGCACATGGTACCGTATATACTCGAGTATAAGCCAAGTTTTTCAGCACATTTTTTTGTGCCGAAAGTGCCCCCCTCGGCTTATACTAAGTCAAGCACTTTTCTGCAGCAGAGAATGACATTTTCCAAGCCAAATTTGGGGCCCCATAGCTCGGGGCCACTTGGTGCTAGGAACCCAGTGGAACAAACACTACGACATATCCAAATTTGGGTTTCCTAGCATCAAGTGGCCCGAGATACGGGGCCTCAAAGTCGGTTCGGAAAATGTCATTCTCTGCTGCAGAAAAGTGCTTGACATTTGACCAACCCGACTTTGGGGCCCCGTAGCTACGGGGCCACTTGGTGCTAGGAATCCCAAACTTGGTGAGCAAACCCAGGGGAACCAACACTACAACATATTGGGGTTCCTAGCACCAATTGGCCCCCGAGATTCAGGGCCCCAAAGTCGGTCAACTGTGTCCATCTGCAGCAATGTCATTTCGGGACCCTTTGGGTCCAGAGACCCCAGATTTTGGCTGCAGCTAGGGGGCATCTAGGAACCCTTAACTATCAAGTTTGAAGTTCAGGGACCTATGGCTGCAAATGGGCACAGTGAGGCTGCAAATGGGCATTGTTGACCCTCTTTTCCACTTACAGTAGCTGCACATTTCTCACCCTAGGCTTATACTCGAGTCAATACGTTTTCCCAGTTTTTTGTGGTAAAATTCGGTGCCTCGGCTTATACTCGAGTATATACAGTAGTTTTCTTTTATTATGATTTATGGAGGACTACAAGTTCTTCAGTATCTAAAATACTATTGTATTGCCCTGCTAAGCTGCATCAGTACATTGTCACAGGGTGCTGCAAATATTCTTTAAGTTTTTACTTGAAAATATCAATAAAGAGATTGAACATAAAAAGTAACAGACATGCTTCATTGGGGCTGTCTCTTAATTCACCAATAAATAATAATAAAAAATAGGATTTACACACCTGAACATTGTCTCTGCTCCAGGTATGAGGGGTTTTGTTGGCAAGAAATTTCAGGTCTTGAATAGCAAGTCTCTTCACAGCTTTTCTGGGATCATTTTTCAGGTACTGCAGCAAAAGCTGAATCTGTATAAATATAGCAGAGTTAGGCTGTGGTGGGGAGGGGAAATGTGGGGGCAACACAAGCATTGGCAAATGTATAATCCAGCTACACATCTAAATGAAGATGCTTATGCATCTAAAAAAGGCACAGCATAAATATGCATAGGAACAAGATATGCAAAACATCCCTTTATTTTAAAACAATATTGTGCTGTGAGAAATATATTTAGGCCCCCATTGCTTCTGTAAAATGTTTGCTCTTATGCTGATCTTTCAACATTAATATTTTGAGTTCTATACCCGTAACAAGCACACATAGGAGGGGGTCGCTAAAAGCAAGTGAAGCAAACTACTGATGTTAGATCATCAAATCAGGGTGACAGGATTTTCTACAGAAAATACAGTTGTGCTCATACGTTTACATACCCTGGCAGAATTTATGATTTATAGGCCATTTTTTAGAGAATATGAATGATAAAACACAAAAACTTTTCTTTCACTCATGATTAGTGTTTGGCTGAAGCCATTTATTATCAAATCAACTGTGTTTACCCTTTTTGAATCATAATGGCAACAGAAACTACCCAAATGACCCTGATCAAAAGTTAACATGGCCTGATAACATGCACACAAGTTTACACAAAGGAGTTTGAATGGCTATTAAAAAGGTAACCATCCTCACATGTGATCTGTTTGCTTGTAATTAGTGACTGTGTGTATAAAAAGGTCAAGGAGTTTCTGGACTCCTGATCTTTCATCCAGTGCTGCACTGATGTTTCTGGATTCTGAGTCATGGGGAAAGCAAAATAATTGTCAAAGGATCGGCGGAAAAAAGTAGTTGAACTGTATAAAACAGGAAAGGGATATAAAAAGATATCCAAGGAATTGAGAATGTCAATCAGTAGTGTTCAAACTCTAATCAAGAAGTGGAAAATGAGGGGTTCTGTTGAAACCAAACCACGGTCAGGTAGACCAACTAAAATTTCAGCCACAACTGCCAGGAAAATTGTTCGGGATGCAAAGAAAAACCCACAAATAACTTCAGATGAAATACAGGACTCTCTAAAAACATGTGGTGTGGCTGTTTCAAGATGCACAATAAGGAGGCACTTGAGTAAAGATGGGTGTCATGGTTGAGTCGGCAGAGGAAACCCGTTACTATGCAAATGCCACAAAGTATCCCGCTTACAATACGCCAAACAGCACAGAGACAAGCCTCAAACCTTCTGGCACAAAGTCATTTGGAGTGATGAGACCAAAATTGAGCTTTTTGCCCACAACCATAAACGCTACATTTGGAGAGGAGTCAACAAGGCCTATGATGAAAGGTACACCATTCCTACTGTGAAACACGGAGGTGGATCGCTGATGTTTTGGGAATGTGTGAGCTACAAAAGCACAGAAAATTTGGTCAAAATTGATGGCAAGATGAATGCAGTATGTTATCAATAAAATACTGGAGGAACATTTGCATTCATCAGCCAGGAAGCTGCGTATGGGACGTACTTGGACATTCCAACATGACAATGATCCAAAACACAAGGCCAAGTCGACCTGTCATTGGCTACAGCAGAATAAAATGAAAGTTCTGGAGTGGCCATCTCATGGAGAGGCTTTTTTTTTTTTTTTTACAGCTAAAAAAAAAAAAAAAAAACATTCGACTCTCCTAAAAGTGGCAGAAAAAAAACGCCCTGTGTGTATGAGGCCAAAAAAATAGTTTGTTGGACCAAGTTGGTCACAAGCCATTTCCTTCACTAAGTGCTGCACTGGGTTCTTAGCACTGTATGAACTGTATGTAGCATACAGTACTTAGTGCTGGGTACCAATTGTGAGACAGAGGACTTCCTGTCTCACACCTGGAATAAAACAGTCAGTCTAAGCGGCGCTCAGCCATTCATAGGTAGCTTTGTATTCTGTATTCCTCTTTTTGGCCAAATCAGAGAAGGTGGCTTCATGGGTCCGCCTCTCCACCTCAGCCAAACAGAGGAAGTTTCATAGAATACAAAACTGGTTACGAACAGCTGAGCGCTGCTCAGACCAACTCAATTTAATCCGGGTGAGAGATGGGAAGTCTGTCTGAAGCTGAAGCTACATACAGTTCACACAGTGCTTGGTTGCCAGTGCAGCACTTAGTGAAGGAAATAGTCCTTTTGAGCCAGCTTGGTCCAAACGATTTATTTAAAAATTGCAGGAAACCTGGAGATCAGCTTTAAAATATCAGTAAAACACATTAATAAAAGAAATACATGTAAATCAATATACCTGTTTTGGAATGTCAACCAGTGAAGAAGCAGCCAACAGGGTAAAGGTATGCAGAGTGACAATCACCATCTTTGTCGATGGATATGATGTCACCAACTGCTGTAGAAGCTGACGGCTGTTAGAGGCCAAAATGGCATCATGGTGCATGTGCTGGAGTATTGGGATGAGTTTAAGCTTCAAGTCCACCGGGGTAGCCAAACCTGCAAGTATAGACAAATATGTGAAATAAAAGGATATCTACAGCTTAACAGACTTTCCTTAAAGTGTATGTCAGAAATAAAAAAAACATCCAGTTTATCACTTCAATACATGCAATTTTCCCCATTTTTTTTTTTTTTATCCCTGCTGAGATTCATTAATTAGTTTCTCAGCAACAAAAGCTGCTGCTTTCACCAAGAACCTGCTAACACACTGTGTGTAGGGAAAGTGCTATTCAGAAATGCAGGGGTAGATTTGGGTCGTGGCTGGACTCACAGTTTTTCACCTTAATGCATTCTAATCAGCAAGGTGAAAACTCTTTAGTGCTGCAGCAGCCCCCCAGACACCCCCCCCCCTATTTTTTCTTACCCAAGCCTGATTGTTCCAGCGATGGGTACCAGCACAGCAGCTCCAGCCACTGTCTTGGATTCGCATTGGATAGATTGATAGCAACAGGAGCTTCGGCTGCTGTCAATCAAATCCAGTGACACGGGAGCCGAGGGGCGGGGCTGAGTCCTGCAGAATCAAGACTCAGGACCGTGCCCCCATGGAAAGCGGCTATCCGTGAGGGCATGTGAGAAGAGGAGGAGCCCAGAAAAGAAGGATCGAGGCTGCTCTGTGCAAAACCCTTACACAGAGCAGGTAAGTATGACATGTTTGTTATAAAAAATAAAAATGAAGAAGCTTTACAAATCACTTTAAAAATGTCCTGAAAGCACAATACTAAGCACCATTTGTGTTCAAAATAGTCTTATACATATATCTTAAAAGGTCAAACTCCAGTCAGGAGGAAGATTATATCATTAACAGGGGGCTTCTTTACCCTTTTCTCTGCTTTGCTATATTACATTTTTTTTTTACTGTAAGCAGTACAAGCAAATTGACCTACTGTATTATCAGCCTCCAGCAGTTGCTGTACAGCACAGCTTAGACTCCAAAAGGAAGAAGCAGCACAGGGAGTCAGCCAGGTCTCATGTATTAGCAAGGAACATGCTAATAGGAGGGGAAAGCTGATTGACAGATGAGCTCTTTTGCTGCTTCACCTTTCACTGTCAAGTCACAAGCTGGAGAAGGGATGAGAGCTGTAACCCAGCTCTACCAGACAGGACTGTGCTGTGCTGTGTGCCATATCTGTGTTAATAGCACACAAGAATAAATCTCATACCTTTAAATTGGGGAGGGGTACCAGGTAGGGTTGCCCCCTTTCCCCTCTCCTGTTCGCCCTGGCGGTTAGGATCAGGTCCAATTCTAACATTGTCAGCTTCTGTTATGGCACGATACAGGGGGTGGTGATGTTATGTGCGGATGATACACTGCTCATGTTAGGAGATGCTGACAATTCCTGGCGGGAAGCTATGAATACTATAAAACTTTGAATTTGGTAGATTCTCAGGCCTTAACGTAAACTGAACGAAGTCCGCTCTAATGCTGATAGAAGGAGATGTCACACAAGTTGTGGCTTCTGCATGCCCTATTCCTATTACCACTTCCTTTAAATATTTGGGGGTACAGGTAACCCCCTGCCCCCAGGATTTAGGTTGGCTAAATATTTCTCCTCTTCTACAGTGCTTTAGAGACTGCATTAAAAACATGCTATTCCCTTTGTTTATCTGTAGCAGTGAAGACAAATTTAATTAAGATGATACTCATGCCCCAGCTGCTGTATTTTCTCCATAATACCCCCATGGTGATCCCATTGAAGATTTTTCGCATTGTCAACTCCCTTTTCCGTACCTTAATCTGGAAAGATCATACTCCTAGAATTAAATTTGAGCATTTGCAGAGGCCCAAGGATGATGATGGGCTAGCTTTGCCCAATCCATGGTTGTACTACCAGACAGGTCACATCCAGCATTTCATTGGTAATATACCAGCTGTGGAGGAATTGGACGGTATGGTGTGCAGCTCCTCATTGGCTGTGATGCTCTATTCTATTCGTAGGGGCCCCATCCCACAGGCTCTTGAGGCTCAGGCTTTTGAAAAACCACACAAAAAAACTTATCCGACGTTTAACCTTATTCAGAAGATATGGAATAAAGCCAAGTACCTCCAGGAGTAGATGGCTATACTAAATTAAGTCCCATTTGGTCGAATAGTAATTAATTGGAGTTAGCCAAAAAGTACAATCTGGGGCTAGGTAGAAGGAGTATGGAGTAATATATCTCAAACAAATATTCCACAATGGGGTACTCGTGCCGTTTGCTGAGCTCCAGGCAAAATATAATCTACCACCCTCTATGCGCTTTTATTTGCAGCAGCATCACGCTATACAGGCTCAGAGTAAATCTTCCAAATGGCATCTGTCCCCAACTCTGATTTTCAATCTTCTTAGGGATGCTGAATCTTCTAAAGGTTTTATTTCTCAAAGTTATGCTATGTCAGGCATATTTAAAACAGCACCCCTTGAGAGTGATGGAGCGTTGGGAACGGGATGTTGGTCGCTTGGCAGGTGAACAATGGGAAGAGGTTTTTCAGCCGGTAGTGACATGTTCATTAAATGTGACAGCGACTGACCCAATTATATATATTGCTAAGGGTGTACAAAACCCCACATAGGTTACAGGCGATGGGGCTGCAAATGGATTCTAGGTGCTCACGATGTAAACGTGACCATGGAGACTTAATCCACCTTTTGTGGAGGTGTCCAAAACTCTTATTGGGCAGGGTAGTGAGTAAGGTCAATTCTGTATGTCAAGCGTCCTTACCCATAGACCCGAAACCTTGCTTGCTTGCTATACTGGAGGAAAATGACTGGGACACACACACACACACACACACACACACACACACACACACACACGCTAGAACCAGTTAGAGATAAAAAGAGAAAAACGTGGACAAACCTTGAATCATTTCACCAATTTTGTTGCAGATTCCAGCAGCAAAATCTCTACAAGGAGAAGGTAACGATATTGATTACTAAACAGCAGCATATGCAGTGACAAGTTACACCATTTATACATGACATGCTGGCTTCCCTGTTCTAACCTAAAACACCCCACTACCTATTCTAGCCCCCGCACCCCCTCCCCTCTTACTGTCACCAATCCAATAACTGTTCAGGCTGCAGCACTGATCCCGATAGGCTCCCGCTGCAGTCAGTCAAACTCCTTTGAGGAGGGAGCAGGGGTGTGGCTTACCAACAACATGTGTGTCTATGGACACACACAAACGGGATCGGGAGCGCACACACCGGTGCCCCCATTGCACATGGCTTGCTATGAGGGCACACAGAGGAAGAAGAAGGAGCAGAGAGAGGCAGAGAAGGACTGCCAAAGAGGAGGTAGGTGATGGCTCTAAGCCATATAGTTTAGCAAAGAAAAAAATAAATATAAATATATATATCCATCCTTTAGTATCACTTTAATGCAGACTTGTTAAGAAACCACTAAACTGCATTAGCTGTCATATCACATGTATAGTTATGACCACTGGTAAACCTAGTGGATCACTTTAACAATCTCCATCCTCCCACTCTTAAAATAAATATATGCCAACATTGTAAAAAAATTTCCCCCCCTATGCAACGCTTTAAAAAGTGGTATTAAACCCAAAAGCAAACATTTACCATATTGGAGCTTAGATATTGATATCTGCATTGGCTATTATATTGATGGCTGCATGAATTATTATTTTTTTTATGGCTTTCTTTTATTTTCACCTGGTGATCCAGCCAATAAGTTTGTTCTTAAAAAAAAAAAAAGTATCCCTTTAGGCTGGAGTCACACCTATGCATTTTTAGTGCTTTTTGTATTTTGCAGATTTGCACTACAGAACGTGTTCCATAGGAAACCATGGTAAATGGACTGTAGTGCAAATCTGCAAAATGCAAAAGCACTAAAAATGCATAGGTGTGAATCAGGCCTTAGAGTGCTGAGACAAACCATTTATCACTGACAGGGGTGCTTGCAATGATTGATTTTATATTTATTCCTGTAAACCCTTTATCCCAAAAGATAGAAACAAACGGTTGCTGTAAATGAAATGCGAGTTGGAGTTTGGCTTTAATTTATTAGTGTATCTAAATCTGCTAGTACATCCAACACGCCCCTCCCCTCAGAAAAACAAAGCTGCTGTCCAAAGATGCCCTTGTGCTCATTCATCCAGAGTAGGGGCACTAAGATAAAAGGTGTTTTACTGACCAGATCATCAGGCAAAAAATCTAAACAAAGAAAACAAATGTAGCCACCACATCTAAGGATTGGTAAGCTATAATATATTACATTATTAGCTTTGGGTTTAATACGCTTTAAAAGCCCTTATCAGTCATCAGTTTGGAGCACTAAATGTTCGTATGTGTTTGGGGGTGGGGTGGGCTCAAAGTTTTGGGTGGGGGTTTAAGTGATGGATGTAAATGTACAGCCACCAGTTCGCTTCCATCTTAAAGTCAACAATCGGCTTGTCATATTTACACCTTTGCAAACCGCATCAAGGTCAGAGAGTCAAACTGCTGAATCAGAAAAATCAAGCTTACTCTCTTTTGCGGGAAAAAATAAAATTAATAAATATCTTAGGGGCTGCCCACAATAACTGTAATAAACTATGGGATGAAATATAGTGTACAATCTGTAAACAATTGGTGCTCTTAATCAACCTTATAAATAATAAAGAGTAGATCTTAAAAAAAACTAAAATCCATACGTGAATAAATAAGCTATAAATATTTAGTGCAATGAAGTGCAATGTGGTGCCTGGAACCCCACGTAAACAGTCACGTGACTTTATCAAGGGATGCACTGAGCAATACGTTTAACAAAACATCAGTGCATTTTTACAAGGAGTATTTATTTTGCTACACCACTGATTTATATTTTTTATTTCTTAAATACAGCAGTTTATTTATTTATTTTTTTAACACAGTTGAGGATTAATTAATCTATACATTTGGATTATTCCTGCATTTCACTAGTTTTTCTATTCTAGTTTATAGGAACAAGGCATGTTCCAGGCACCACATTGCACTAAATATTTATTATTTATTTATTCACGTATGGATTTTAGTTTGTTTTAAGATCTACTATTTATTATTATAAGGTTGATTAAGCGCACCAATTGTTTACAGATTGTACACTATATTTCATGCATTTATAAGTGTGGGAGCACTTCAGTATTGGCTGCAGCTAAATCATTTGATCATCTTAAATACACATGGTCTTGGGCATTTTTGGATTTTTAACATACATATCAGCGCTTTAGTATTTATCTCTTCAATAAACTATGGGACCCATGACAGGCAATACCCGGATTAGGTCCCATGACACTAACTGCATAAAGAATATTTAATTGGCCAAGCTAGCTGCAGTCTTTAAAGCCAATGTCAGTAGATTTGGTAAAAACTGTTTGAAGTCATGTAACTGGACTCCCACAGAGATGGTATTTACTCTGTCACTATATGTATATATGCGAGTACGTACATACATGGGTGTATAAGTGCATACAGCGGGTAAAATAATTATTGAGAACATCTTAATTTTTCTAGGTAAATAGATTTCTAAAGGAGCTATTCACATTACATTTTCACCACATGTCGGTAACAACCCATGCAATCCATACATTCAAAGATACAAAAACAAATAAGAAATTAAAGTTATGTGTAATAAAATGTAATGACGTAGGAAAAAAGTATTGAACACGCTAACTGAAATGTATTCAATACTATGTTGATAATGACTTCAAGGGGCCTCCTGTATGGAGAAACTAGTCACATGCGTTGCTCAGGTGTGATTTTGGCCCATTCTTCCACACAAACTTCAAATCTTGAAGGTTCCATGAGCCTCTTCTATGAACTCTGATCTTTAGTTTGTTTCATAGATTTTCTATTGGGTTCAAGTCAGGTGATTGGCTGGGCCATTCCAGCAGCTTTATTTTCATTCTTTGAAACCAATTGAGAGTTTCCTTGGCTTTGTGTTTGGGATCATTGTCTTGCTGAATTGTTCACCCTTGTTTCATCTTCATCATTCATGGGGATGGCAGCAGATTTTTATCAAGAATGTCTTGGTATATTTTTCCATTCATCCTTTCTTCAACAATATGAAGTTTGCCAGTACCGTATGCTGAAAACCAGCCTCACATCATAGATGTTCCCACCTCCAAACTTCACTGTTGGTATGGGGTGTTTTTGGGGTGATGTGCCATTTGACCTCCAAACATGGTGTGTATTATGTCATCCAAAGAGTTCAATTTTGGTCTTGTCTGACCAGACTATATTCTACCAGTATTTTACAGGCTTGTCTAAATGTTGTGCAGCAAACGTTAATTGAGCTTCAACATGCTTTTTCTTCAACAATGGAGTCTTGCGTGGTGAGTGTACATACAGGCCATGTCGGTTGAGTGCATTACTTATTGTTTTCTTTGAAACAATTGTACCTGCTAATTCTAGGTCTTTTTTTTTTTTTTTTTAATCTTTATTTAAGGAATGCAGTATATACAAAATTACATTATAACACAAGTCAACCTACAAAATTCGGTGATAGACAAAAAAAACAACTTGTCAAAGAAGTCAGTATATAATATGACATAGGAAAAATAATCACGGTTCCCCTACCTGCCAATCGTAAATCAGGAGTCTATAGTCTATTATCTCCACAACAGGTGTACCTTGTACCTAGGCCTGGTCAGCATCAGGAACCTCCAATCCCCAAAAAAATAGTTTTCTCAAGACCTTTTGAACCTTATTGTTGCAATACTTACTGATAGCATTGATTACAGAAGGATTTCTAAACTTCTGAATGTTCCAGTGAGCACTGTTGGGGACCATAATCCGGAAGTGGAAAGAACATAATTTCACCATAAACTGACCATGACCAGGTGCTCTTCCCAAGATTTTTGACAGAGGGGTGAGAAGAATTATCGGATAAGTTGTCCAAGAGCCAAGGAAAACTTGTGTAGAGCGTCAAAAAGACCTGGAATTTCCCCTAAAAGAGAAAACTCTCTTGGTTTGCGGTAAACCTCTGGTACCGCTCCTGCGAAACCAGGACAGATGGCTACTTATCGTAAAAGGTTCATTGTCCAAGTTTAGTCCTCTGCACCACATCGGTTTGATACCTGCCAATAAGGGACAAACTCACCTTAACTCTCAGGTCATCTTTCCCTCTCCTTAATGCTCTCAATCACTAGCCTACATAGGCCCAATAAAACGTTACCTTATTTTATCCATCATGAGATGTCTGTGTGTTACCTTGGTAATGAGACAAATTTTTTATAGGCCATCAGTTGGGACTAAACCAGCTGATATTAATTTGCACTGACAAGAGGCAGGTCTTAGCTTTCCATGCCTTTTTCACCTGCATTTATTTATGCATTCAATACTTTTTCCCTGTGTCATTCCATTTTATTACATATAACTTAGTTTCTGAAATTTTTTGTTTTGGTGTCTTTGTATGTATTGATTGTATGGGTTGTTACCGACATGGTGAAAATTTTATGACAATAGTACCCTTAAAAAACATATTTACCTAGAAAAATGGTGATGTGTTCAATACTTATTTTACCTGCTGTACTTATACTGTAAACTCATACTTAGCATGAAGATGCAGTCTTCGAATGGCAATAAGTTACTATTCATAGTGTTAGGCCTCGGTTGCTTTGAGTGTAAATATCATGACATGGTTTACAGAACTTGTAAGTTATAAGAATATGGACTGTTTGTTTTACGAACTGTGAAAATCAAAATATTTAAGTGGAAAAAAAAAAAGCCCTACCGAATATTCCAATGAGTTCTCCTGTTCTAGAAAACAGATTTGCTTCCACCTAGGGTAGAGTTTCCTTAATACAGTATACTGTTCTGTCTCCTGTACAGGAATTAAGAGAAAAACTCCCCAAAAATGGACATAGACACCAATAAATACCTGGAAGATGCTCTAACTTATTCCCACCCTCTTCAATAGTAGTAAAAGTTTTCAAATGGAATTCCCCCCTAAATTTTAAATGAAACTATGTTGAAACATAGCCAACTTCACAGTATAGAGCATGTAATACCCATATTTAGGGTGTAACAGGTAAAATGGTGCCAAGCTGATCACCCCACTCAAAAACAAATTTCCTCTGACAACATGGGGGGGGGGGGGGGGGGGGGGGGGGGGGGGGTCGTCCTACTGGAGGCAGCTGTTGGTATTAAATTTAGCGCTGGTGTGTGTGGCTCTTCCCACAGAGCTGCGTCATTCATTCACAGAGAAATTTGGATAATAAAAAAAAAAATAATTAAAAAGACGCCACCATGGCAGACAAACTTGTAGTTATCAAGAGAACACAAGTGCAATGATTACTGCACTCATAGTCCATTGGCGCTTCCTCCAGCTCTCTAATGGAGATCATTGGGTCAGAATATATTGAAGACAATGGCTGCCAGGTAACTAGCATTTTAAGAGGTCAACAATGGCAGCGGTCATATTTCTTTCGTCTATGCTAAAAGATTCTTTTGCTTAATGTTGAGATTTGTGTACAAATCTTCTTTAACCACTTCCCGACCGCCCCATGTATATATACGTCAACAGAATGGCACGTACAGGCAGAATCACGTACCTGTACGTGACATTCTTCAGGCGGTTGGGGGGTCCGATCGGACCCCCCTCCGCCGGCGGGGACGGTCGGGATGGCTTCAGAAGCGATGCGGGACGAGGGGACGGCCAGTCGTTTCTGGCCACCCCCTCGCGATCGCTCCTGGCCAATGAAAAGCTTCCCCTTCCTGTCTATTGTATAGACAGGAAGGCGGAAGTGATGTCACGCTCGGTGCGCCGGTCTATGTGACCGGGGACGCCGAGCTGTGAACGTGTAAAGGTTAGTGCACAACAGTACACTGACACCAGTACAGATAGGCACATATTCCACCCCCTGTCACCCCCTGATCACCCCCCAGATCACCCCCTGCCCCCCCAGTCACAGTGTCACTAATTGCAGTGATCATTTATTTACTGATCACTGCATTTAGTGTCAGTGTGACTGTAATAACTGTCAGGGCAGTTAGTTTTAGGTCCAAGGTAGCCCCCTACCCCCCCCCTAATAAAGGTTTAACCCCCTGATTGCCCCTAGTTAACCCCTTCACCCCCTTTTGCCAGTGTCACTAAGCGATCGGTTTTCTGATCGCTGCATTAGTGTCGCTAGGTAACCATTTTTTTTTTTTTTTAACCGCCATGTTTATATAGGTTCATAAATAGGTTTATAGGTCAGGTACCCCCATATTACAACCTAAATAAAGGTTTTAACCCCCTGATTGCCCCTAGAGTTAACCCTTTCACCAGTGATCACTGTATAAATGTCACTGGTGACGCTGGTTAGCCAGTTAGTTATTTCGTTATTTAGGTTCCCCGTCAGGTTTTTATATAGCGTCAGGTACCCCCATATATTACCTAATAAAGGTTTTAACCCCCTGATTGCCCCTAGTTAACCCTTTCACCCCCTTTTGCCAGTGTCACTAAGCGATCGTTTTTTCTGATCGCTGCATTAGTGTCGCTAGGTAACCAGTTTTTTTTTGTATTACTGTTACGGGTGACGCTGGTTAGTTAGCTTGTTTTTTATACTGTCAGGGCACCCGCCATTTATTACCCAATAACGGTTTAACCCCCTGATCGCCCGGCGGGTGATATCAATTAGGTTTTAGGGTCAAATAAGGTCTGCGTCGCCCCAGGTTAGTGCCAGTACCGCAAACACCCACGCGCAAAGCATACACCTCCCTTAGTGGCACAGTATCTGAACAGATCAATATCTGATCTGATCAGATCTATACTAGCGTCCCAGCAGTTTAGGGTTCCAAAAAAAACGCATTGTTAGCGGGATCAGCCCAGATACCTGCTAGCACCTGCGTTTTCCCCCTCCGCCCAGCCCAGCCCACCCAAGTGCAGTATCGATCGATCACTGTCACTTACAAAACACTAAGCACACATAACTGCAGCGTTCGCAGAGTCAGGCCTGATCCCTGCGATCGCTAACATTTTTTTTTTGTGGTAGCGTTTTGATTCAGTCGCTTCAGTCAGGAGCTTTTTTACCTGTGAATCTCAAAAAAATAAAAAAATAAAAAATAGTTGTCGTTTTATTGTTCTCTCTCTCACTCTATTCTCTCTCTATTGTTGCTCTTTTTTTACTCCATTCTATTCTGCAATGTTTTATTATGTTTTATCATGCTTGCTTTTCAGGTATGTAATTTTGTTTACTGTGTTTTAGTGTTAAGCATTTTTTTGTTTTCAGGTGCGCCATTCAGTTGCAACGCGGATTTATTTATCTTGACAGCAACAGCGTTTGCTCCCACGATACATAAAGCCGCGACTCCAACGCTGTAGGAGGTGATTTCACCACCACAGTTAAAAAAAAGAGCATATATGCCGAAGCATGGGGGCAGCAGGGGGCGGGGAGGAGCAATTGGCTCCTAATGCCACGTACATACGGTCGAAATTCCGACCGTGTGTACACGGCATAACTTTTGCGGGAGGATGCCCCCATGCATCGGCATATATAAATGGTGCATGTATGCCCATCATTAGAAGTGGGTGGATGAAGGTAGGTATTCTAATGGTGGGCATACCCACCAATCAATCTCTTTTTTTCGTTCAGCCAAGAGGCTGCATGAAAAAAAAAAAAAGATTACAATATATGTCCAGTATGTTGCTGGACTTTGAATGGTTATACCAGAATGATGTCTGCAGGTTTAGGTATCATCTTGGTATCATTCTTTTCAGCCAGTGATCGGCTTTCATGTAAAAGCAATTCTAGCGGGTAATTAGCCTCTAGACTGCTTTTACAAGCAGTGGGAGGGAATGTCCCCCCTCACGGATATAAACCGCGCCATTGGGAAATTGGGAAAGCATTTTATCACACCAATCTTGGTGTGGTCAGATGCTTTGAGGGCAGAGGAAAGATCTAGGGTCTAATAGACCCCAATTTTTTCAAAAAAAGAGTACCTGTCACTGCCTATTGCTATCATAGGGGATATTTACATTCCCTGAGATAACAATAAAAATCATAACAAAGAAAAAAAATGGAAGGAACAGTTTAAAAATTAAATAAAAAAGCTAAATAAATAAAAAAAAAACAAAAAAAAAAAAAAAAAAAAAAAAGCACCCCTGCCCCCCCCTTCTCTTGCGCAAAGGCGTACACAAGCGTTGGTCTGGCGTCATATGTAAACAGCAATTGCACCATGCATGTGAGGTATCACCGCGAAGGTCAGATCGAGGGCAGTAATTTTAGCAGTAGACCTCCTCCGTGAATCTAATGTGGTATCATGTAAAGGCTTTTAAAGGCTTTTAAAAATGTATGTAGTTTGTCGCCACTGCGTGTTTGTGCGCAATTTTAAAGCATGTCGTGTTTGGTATCCATGTACTCGGCCTAAGATCATATTTTTTATTTCATCAAAAATTTGAGCAATATAGTGTGTTTTAGTGCATTAAGATAAAAAAAGTGTATTTTTTCCACAAAAAATGCGTTTGAAAAAATCGCTGCGCAAATACTGTGTGGAAAAAAAAAAATGCAACACCCACCATTTTAATCTGTAGGGCCTTTGCTTTAACAATATATATAGTGTTTGGGGGTTCAACGTAATTTTCTTGCAAAAAAAAAATATGTTTTCATGTAAACAAAAAGTGTCAGAAAGGGCTTTGTCTTCAAGTGGTTAGAAGAGTGGGTGACGTGTGACATAAGCTTCTAAACGTTGTGCATAAAATGCCAGGACAGTTCAAACCCCCCCCAAATGACCCCATTTTGGAAAGTAGACACCCCAAGCTATTTGATGAGAGCAATGTTGAGCCCATTAAATATTTTTTTTTTTTTGTCCCAAGAGATTGAATAATGAAAAAAAATATATATATATATATTTTTTTTTACAAAAAATTGTCACTAAATGATATATTGCTCAAACATGTCATGGGCATATGTGGAAATACACCCCAAAATACATTCTGTTGCTTCTCCTGAGTACGGGGATACCACATGTGTGGGACTTTTTGGGAGCCTAGCTGCGTACGGAACCCCAAAAACCAATCACCGCCTTCAGGCTTTCTAAGGGTGTAATTTTTTTATTTCACTTCTCACTGCCAATCACAGTTTCGGAGGCCATGGAATGCCCAGATGGCATAAAACCCCCCAAAATGACCCCATTTTGGAAAGTAGACACCCCAAGCTATTTGCTGAGAGGTATGGTGAGTATTTTGCAGATCTCGCTTTTTGTCACAAAGTTTTGAAAATTGAAAAAAAGAAAAAAAAAATATTTTTTTTTTCTTTACTTTCTTCATTTTCAAAAACAAATGAGAGCTGTAAAATACTCACCATGCCTCTCAACAAATAGCTTGGGGTGTCTACTTTCCAAAATGGGGTCATTTGGGGGGGTTTTGTGCTATTTTGGCATTTTATGGCCTTCGAAACGGTGATAGGTAGTGAGGAGTGAAATCAAAAATTTGCACCCTTAGAAATCCTGAAGGCGGTGCTTGGGTTTCGGGGCCCCGTACGCGGCTAGGCTCCCAAAAAGTCCCACACATGTGGTATCCCCATACTCAGGAGAAGCAGCAAAATGTATTTTGGGGTGCAATTCCACATATAACTATGGCATGTGTGAGCAATATATCATTTAGTGACAACTTTTTGAAAAAAAAAAAAATCTTTTTTATTTTTTTTTTTATTAAAAAACTTGGGACTAAAAAAAAAAATATTCAATGGGCTCAACATGCCTCTCAGCAAATAGCTTGGGGTGTCTACTTTCCAAAATGGGGTCATTTGAGGGGGTTTTGTACTTCCCTGCCATTTTAGCACCTCAAGAAATGAGATAGGCAGTCATAAATTAAAAGCGGTGTAAATTCCAGAAAATGTACTCTAGTTTGTAGACGCTATAACTTTTGCGCAAACCAATAAATATACGCTTATTGGCATTTTTTTTTTACTAATGACATGTGGCTGAATACATTTTGGCCCAAATGTTTGACTAAAATTGAGTTTATTGGATTTTTCTTATAACAAAAAGTAGAAAATATCTTTTTTTTTCAAAATTTGCGGTCTTTTTCCGTTTATAGCGCAAAAAAAAAAAAATCACAGAGGCAATCAAATACCATCAAAAGAAAGCTCTATTTGTGTGGAAGAAAAGGACGCAAATTTCGTTTGGTTACAACATTGCATGACCGCGCAATTACCAGTTAAAGCAGTGCAGTGCGAAATTGAAAAAAGACCTCTGGTCCTTTGGCTGCCAAATGGTCCGGGGCTGAAGTGGTTAATACAGAACAACAAAACGAACACTTACTTTGACTGTGCAGAAAAATTGGCGGCAGCAAATATTGCAGCCTCCACCTCCACATTATCGTGTGAATCCAAACTCTGACGTATACTGTGATGAGCGTTCTTTCGGTCGGGAATTATGGAAGCCAGACTACCCAGCATCCTGACACAAATAAAGAAGAGAACATGTATAAACTTATACATTTATATTAAAAGCAGAAGTGCAGGAAGTAAAAAATAAATACATACATACTCATCTATATGGCTGCAGCATCAGTCCGATGCTGCAGCTGTCCCCAGCCAGCTCTAAGAATGAGTACTGGGCAATTATGCGACAGCTGTTCGTCACCGCACTCTGCTCTGCCCCTCCAGCGCTCACTGAAGTGCCAGGCAATAGAGGGGGTGTGAGCAGCTGAGGCTCTCAGTGTTTTGCTGAGCTGCCATTATTGTCCAGATACATCCAGAGATTGGAGCAGCCCTGTGATGTCAGCCGACAGACGATTTAAGCCCACTGTTGCCTGATTCTGGGTCACAGGACTAGAAAAATAAGTGCAAACGCTTTGGCAATACTTCACTTTATTAAAAATAGAAAATAACAGAATAGAAATGGCAGAATGAGAGGTCAGCAACTGCAGCTTTCATCTCACAAAAAAATTTTCTTTAAAAAAGGTGAATGAACTAGGGTTGTACCTATATCTTTAATCAGCGAGTACGAGTACAGATACTTTCGGTCAAGTACTTGCCGGTACCAAGTACCGATACCTTTGCGGTGCGATCTGAGCTCATACAATATGATCAGGCTCAAATTGCCCTGCAAAGAATCGCATTTGATTTGAACAGAAATCTTGTGCAATTCCTGTCCAAAACGCATGCGGTTTTCCCACAGCTCCTGTGTGAAACCAGGCTGAAAGTTACTATGACAAGCCTGGGTTCAAACAGGAGCAGTGCAGGAAACTGCATGAGATTTGGACAGGAATCACACCGCATTCCTGTTCAAATCGCATGCAATTCTTTGCAGTGCGATATGAGCCCCTTCATTTTGTATGGGCTCAAAAATCGCACGACAAGGGTATCGAAGCATTTTCATAAGTATGAGTACTGGTGAAAATACTAGGAATCGGCGCAACCCTAGAATGAACCAGGCGGAATTCTATCAGTGTACTCTGCGCAATATGGCTGCTTCCCCATAAGACTGAAAGCAGTTTGTAAGCTGGAAATGCCTTCACTATAAAGGCCTAAAAATACCAACTACTGGTAGAGTGGCTGCATACCACATGACATCCTCGAAAATTCTTTTCA
>CM053028.1:56385421-56429774 GCA_028564925.1 Lithobates sylvaticus
ATTTTGTTGTAAAGAACGGTGGTTAGTGAGAATATTCTGTAGCTAAACAGTATCACAGGTCTCATACCTGCTGCACATGGTAACGTATACACTTGAGTATAAGCCAAGTTTTTCAGCTCATTTTTTTGTGCCGAAAGTGCCCCCCTCGGCTTATACTCAAGTCAAGCACTTTTCTGCAGCAGAGAATGACATTTTCTGACCCGAATTTGGGGCCCCGTAGCTCGGGGCCACTTGGTGCTAGGAACCCCAAATTTTGGTGTGCAAACCCAGGGCAACCAACACTACAACATATTGGGGTTCCTAGCACCAATTGGCCCCCGAGATACAGGGCCCCAAAGTCAGTCAACTGTGTCCATCTGCAGCAATGTCATTTCGGGACCCTTTGGGCCCAGAGACCCCAGATGGCTGCAGCTAGGGGGCATCTAGGAACCCTTAACTACCAAGTTTGAAGTTCAGAAGACCTATGGCTGCAAATGGGCACAGTGAGGCTGCAAATAGGCATTGTTGACCCTCTTTTCCACTTACAGTAGCTGCACATTTCTCACCCTAGGCTTATATTCAAGTTTTTTGTGGTAAAATTTGGTGCCTCTGCTTATATTCGGGTCGGCTTATACTCAAGTATATACGGTAGTTTTCTTTTATTATGATTTATGGAGGACTACAAGTTCTTCAGTATCTAAAATACTATTGTATTGCCCTGCTAAGCTGCATCAGTACATTGTCACAGGGTGCTGCAAATATTCTTTAAGTTTTTACTTGAAAATATCAATAAAGAGATTGAACATACAAAGTAACAGACACGCTTCATTGGGGCTGTCTCTTAATTCACCAATAAATAATAATAAAAAATAGGATTTACACACCTGAACATTGTCTCTGCTCCAGGTATGAGGGGTTTTGTTGGCAAGAAATTTCAGATCTTGAATAGCAAGTCTCTTCACAGCTTTTCTGGGATCATTTTTCAGGTACTGCAGCAAAAGCTGAATCTGTATAAATATAGCAGAGTTAGGCTGTGGTGGGGAGGAGAAATGTGGGGGCAACACAAGCATTGGCAAATGTATAATCCAGCTACACATCTAAATGAAGATGCTTATGCATCTAAAAAGGCACAGCATAAATATGCATAGGAACAAGATATGCAAAACATCCCTTGATTTTAAAACAATATTGTGCTGTGAGAAATATATTTAGCCCCCCATGGCTTCTGTAAAATGTTTGCTCTTATGCTGATCTTTCAACATTAATATTTTGAGTTCTATACCCGTAACAAGCACACAGAGGAGGGGGTCGCTAAAAGCAAGTGAAGCAAACTACTGATGTTAGATCATCAAATAAGGGTGACAGGATTTTCTAAAGGAAATACAGTTGTGCTCATACGTTTACATACCCTGGCAGAATTTATGATTTATAGGCCATTTTTCAGAGAATATGAATGATAAAACACAAAAACTTTTCTTTCACTCATGATTAGCGTTTGGCTGAAGCAATATTATCAAATCAACTGTGTTTACCCTTTTTGAATCATAATGGCAACAGAAACTACCCAAATGACCCTGATCAAAAGTTAACATGGCCTGATAACATGCACACAAGTTTACACAAAGGAGTTTGAATGGCTATTAAAAAGGTAACCATCCTCACATGTGATCTGTTTGCTTGTAATTAGTGACTGTGTGTATAAAAAGGTCAAGGAGTTTCTGGACTCCTGATCTTTCATCCAGTGCTGCACTGACGATTCTGAGTCATGGGGAAAGCAAAATAATTGTCAAAAGATCGGCGGAAAAAAGTAGTTGAACTGTATAAAACAGGAAAGGGATATAAAAAGATATCCAAGGATTGAGAATGCTAATCAGTAGTGTTCAAACTCTATTTAAGAAGTGGAAAATGAGGGGGGTTCTGTTGAAACCAAACCACGGTCAGGTAGACCAACTAAAATTTCAGCCACAACTGCCAGGAAAATTGTTCGGGATGCAAAGAAAAACCCCACAAATAACTTCAGGTGAAATACAGGACTCTCTGAAAACATGTGGTGTGGCTGTTTCAAGATGCACAATAAGGAGGCACTTGAAGAAAGATGGGCTGCATGGTCTAGTCGGCAGAGGAAACCCATTACTATGCAAATGCCACAAAGTATCCCACTTACAATACGCCAAACAGCACAGAGACAAGCCTCAAACCTTCTGGCACAAAGTCATTTGGAGTGATGAGACCAAAATTGAGCTTTTCGGCCACAACCATAAACGCTACATTTGGAGAGGAGTCAACAAGGCCTATGATGAAAGGTACACCATTCCTACTGTGAAACACAGAGGTGGATCGCTGATGTTTTGGGAATGTGTGAGCTACAAAAGCACAGGAAATTTGGTCAAAATTGATGGCAAGATGAATGCAGTATGTTATCAATAAAATACTGGAGGAACATTTGCATTCATCAGCCAGGAAGCTGCGTATGGGACGTACTTGGACATTCCAACATGATAATGATCCAAAACACAAGGCCAAGTCGACCTGTCATTGGCTACAGCAGAATGAAGTGAAAGTTCTGGAGTGGCCATCTCATGGAGAGGCTTTATTTTTTTTTTTACAGCTAAAAAAAACATCTGACTCTCCTAAAAGTGGCAGAAAAAAAAACGCCCTGTGTGTATGAGGCCCAAAATAGTTTGTTGGACCAAGTTGGTCACAAGCCATTTCCTTCACTAAGTGCTGCACTGGGTTCTTAGCAATGTATGAACTGTTTGTAGCATACAGTACTTAGTGCTGGGTACCAATTGTGAGACAGAGGACTTCCTGTCTCACACCTGGAATAAAACAGTCAGTCTAAGCGGCGCTCAGCCATTCATAGGTAGCTTTGTATTCTGTATTCCTCTTTTTGGCCAAATCAGAAAAGGTGGCTTCAACGGTCCGCCTCTCCACCTCAGCCAAACAGAGGAAGTTTCATAGAATACAAAACTGGTTACGAATAGCTGAGCGCTGCTCAGACCAACTAATTTTATTCCGGGTGAGAGACGGGAAGTCTGTCTGAAGCTGAAGCTACATACAGTTCTTGGTTGCCAGTGCAGCACTTAGTGAAGGAAATAGTCCTTTTGGGCCAGCTTGGTCCAAACGATTTATTTAAAAATTGCAGGAAACCTGGAGATCAGCTTTAAAATATCAGTAAAACACATTAATAAAAGAAATACATGTAAATCAATATACCTGTTTTGGAATGTCAACCAGTGAAGAAGCAGCCAACAGGGTAAAGGTATGCAGAGTGACAATCACCATCTTTGTCGATGGATATGATGTCACCAACTGCTGTAGAAGCTGACGGCTGTTAGAGGCCAAAATGGCATCATGGTGCATGTGCTGGAGTATTGGGATGAGTTTAAGCTTCAAGTCCACCGGGGTAGCCAAACCTGCAAGAAATAGACAAATATGTGAAATAAAAGGATATCTACAGCTTAACAGACTTTTCTTAAAGTGTATGTCAGAAAACAAAAAACATCCAGTTTATCACTTCAATACATGCAATTTTCCCCATTTTTTTTTTTTTTATCCCTGCTGAGATTCATTAGTTTCTCAGCAACAAAAAGCTGCTGCTTTCACCAAGAACCTGCTAACACACCGTGTGTAGGGAAAGTGCTCTTCAGAAATGCAGGGGTAGATTTGGGTCGTGGCTGGACTTAAAGGAGTTGTAAACCGTTGCAGCTTTTCACCTTAATGCATTCTAATCATCAAGGTGAAAAATCTTTTGTGCTGCAGCAGCCCCCCAGACCCCCACCCCCCCCCCTATTTTTTCTTACCTAAGCCTGATTGTTCCAGCGACGGGTACCAACACAGCAGCTCCAGCCACTGTCTTGGATCCGCATTGGATATATTGATAGCAGCAGGAGCTCCCGCTGCCGTCAATCAAATCCAGTGACACGGGAGCCGAGGGGCGGGCAGAGTCCTGCAGCAGCAAGACTCAGGACCATGCCCCCATAGAAAGCGGCTATCCGTGAGAAGGAGGAGCCCAGGAAAGAAGGATCGGGGCTGCTCTGTGCAAAAACCCTTACACAGAGCAGGTAAGTATAACAGGTTTGTTATAAAAAAAAATATATAAAATAAAAATGAAGAAGCTTTACAAAATCACTTTAAAAATGTCCTGAAAGCACAATACTAAGCACCATTTGTGTTCAAAATAGTTTATATCTTATACATATATATTAAAGGTCAAACTGCAGTCAAGAGGAAGATTATATCATTAACAGGGGGCTTCCTTACCTCTTTCTCTGCTTTGCTATTCTAATTTTTTTTTACTGCAAGCAGTGTAAGCAAATTGACCTACTGTATTATCAGCCCCCAGCAGTTGCTGTACAGCACAGCTTAGACTCCAAAAGGAAGAAGCAGCACAGGGAGTCAGCCAGGGCTCATGTACTAGCAAGGAACATGCTAATAGGAGGGGAAAGCTGATTGACAGATGAGCTCTTTTGCTGCTTCACCTTTCACTGTCAAGTCACAAGCTGGAGATGGGATGGGAGCTGTAACCCAGCCCTACCAGACAGGACTGTGCTGTGTGCCATATCTGTGTTATTAGCACACATGAATAAATCTCATACCTTTAAATTAAGGAGGGGTACCAGGTAGGGTTGCCCCCTTTCCCCTCTCCTGTTCGCCCTGGCGGTTAGGATCAGGTCCAATTCTAACATTGTCAGCTTCTGTTATGGCACGATACAGGAGGTGGTGATGTTATATGCGGATGATACACTGCTCATGTTAGGAGATACTGACAATTCCTTGCGGGAAGCTATAAATACTAGAAAACTTTGAATTTGGTAGATTCTCAGGCCTTAACGTAAACTGAACGAAGTCTGCTCTAATGCTGATAGATGGAGATGTCACACAAGTTGTGGCTTCTGCATGCCCTATTCCTATTACCACTTCCTTTAAATATTTGGGGGTACAGGTAACCCCCTGCCCCCAGGATTTAGGTCGGCTAAATATTTCTCCTCTTCTACAGTGCTTTAGAGACTGCATTAAAAACATGCTATTCCCTTCGTTTATCTGTAGCAGTGAAGACAAATTTAATTAAGATGATACTCATGCCCCAGCTGCTGTATTTTCTCCATAATACCCCCATGGTGATCCCATTGAAGATTTTTCGCATTGTCAACTCCCTTTTCTGTGCCTTAATCTGGAAAGATCGTACTCCTAGAATAAAATTTGAGCATTTGCAGAGGCCCAAGGATGATGGTGGGCTAGCTTTGCCCAATCCATGGTTGTACTACTAGGCAGGTCACCTCCAGCGTCTCATTGGTAATATACCAGCTGTGGAGGAATTGGACGGTATGGTGTGCAGCTCCTCATTGGCTGTGATGCTCTATTCTATTCGTAGGGGCCCCATCCCACAGGCTCTTGAGGCTCAGGCTTTTGGAAAACCACACAAAAAAAACGTATCCGACATATAACCTTATTTAGAAGATATGGAATAAAGCCAAGTACCTCCAGGGGTAGATGGCTACACTAAATTAAAGTCCCATTTGGTCGAATAGTAATTATTTGGAGTTAGCCAAAAAGTACAATCTGGGGCTAGGTGGGAGGAATATGGAGTAATATATCTCAAACAAATATTCCACAATGGGGTACTCGTGCCGTTTGCAGAGCTCCAGGCAAAATATAAATTTACCACCTTCTATGCGCTTTTATTTGCAGCAGCATCACGCTATACAGGCTCAGAGTAAATCTTCCAAGTGGCATCTGTGCCGAACTCTGATTTTCAATCTTCTTAGGGATGCTGAATCTTCTAAAGGTTTTATTTCTCAAAGTTATGCTATGTCAGGCATATTTAAAACAGCAACCCTTGAGAGTGATGGAGCGTTGGGAACAGGATGTTGGTCCCTTGGCAGGTGAACAATGGGAAGAGGTTTTTCAACCGGTAGTGACATGTTCGTTAAATGTGACATTGACTGACCCAATTATGGATATTGCTAAGAGTGTACTATACCCCACATAGGTTACAGGTGATGGGGCTGCAAATGGATTCTAGGTGCTCACGTGACCATGGAAACGTGACCATGGAGACTTAATCCACCTTTTGTGGAGGTGTCCAAAACTCTTTTTGGGCGGGGTAGTGAGTAAGGTCAATTCTTTATTTCAAGCGTCCTTACCCATAGACCCGAAACCTTGCTTGCTTGCTATACTGGAGGAAAATAACTGGGAAAGAGAGGCCATAACTAGAGTCTTATTTCAGGCAAGAAAATGAATTATGATGCACTGGTCTGAAGACCCCCCCTACAGTGGGTTAATGGGTTAAGAATGTAGGCAATATGTTGAGAATGGAGAAATTTATATACCAACACAGGGGTTATACACTTAAATATGAGAAACTGTGGGCTCCTTGCTGGCCCCAGTGGATCTGATCATGGGTCCACTGCTTGGACTTAATGCTGGGTAAGGGGGTCAACTTCATAGCGAGAACAGGCAATGCCACTTCATGAGGGCAAGTCCGGTCAACGACTGGAGGTCCGGGTCTCAGTGACATAAAGCCTCTATTACAACTGTTTTGGTTTATCTGTATAAATGGCTGACTCAGACGGATCTGTGTAAAATGGGTTATGTAATGTGTTAAGTGTGGCAATGTAAGGTGTTAAATCTTTAATAAAATATTTTTGGATATACAGTCCATTGGCAGGTAAAACAGTTCCCATATACAGTATGTATTTCAGCTGTATATTTCACGGCTTGCCTGGAGGCCAGATTTTATTTCACCTCGAGTACATCTTTATGAAGCGAATGTATTATTTTTCAAAAGGAGAAAAAAATAAAAATAAAAA
Source organism: Lithobates sylvaticus (assembly GCA_028564925.1). Lineage (NCBI taxonomy): Eukaryota > Metazoa > Chordata > Amphibia > Anura > Ranidae > Lithobates > Lithobates sylvaticus. The sequence goes on from CM053028.1 coordinate 56,392,213, forward strand.
CACAAAACACACACACACACACACACACACACACACGCTAGAACCAGTTAGAGATAAAAAGAGAAAAACATGGACAAACCTTGAATCATTTCACCAATTTTGTTGCAGATTCCAGCAGCAAAATCTCTACAAGGAGAAGGCAACGATATTGATTACTAAACAGCAGCATATGCAGTGACAAGTTACACCATTTATACATGACATGCTGGCTTCCCTGTTCTAACCTAAAAACACCCCACTACCTATTCTAGCCCCCACACCCCCTCCCTAAAAACTCTAAAGCCCCATACACACGGTCGGATTTTCCGATGGATTCTGTCCTATCGGACAATGTTGTCGGAAATTCCGACCGTGTGTAGGCACCATCGGACATTTTCCATCGGATTGTCCGACGGACAAAGTTGTATCTCCTGCTCTAAAAATTTTCTGACAACAAAGTCCGATCATACCAATTCCGATCGTGTGTAGCGAATTCCGAGGGACAAGTGCCATGCATGCTCAGATCACATTACAAGACCAAAGCTATTGGCTACTAGCCTCTACGTAGTCCCGTCGTAGGCAACAAACGTCACCACGTTCAGAATGATCGGATTTTCTGACAACTTTGTCCGACCGTGTGTATGAAACACCAGTGTCGGACTAAATCCGTCGGAAAAAATCTGATGGATTTTGTGGTCGGATTTTCCAACCGTGTGTATGGGGCATTACTGTCACCAATCCAATAACTGTTCAGGCTGCAGCACTGATCCCGATAGGCTCCCGCTGCAGTCAGTCAAACTCCTTTGAGGAGGGAGCAGGGGTGTGGCTTACCAACACCATGTGTGTCTATGGACGCACACAAACGGGATCGGGAGCACACACACCGGTGCCCCCATTGCACATGGCTTGCTATAAGGGGACACAGAGGAAGAAGAAGGAGCAGAGAGAGGCAGAGAAGGACTGCCAAAGAGGAGCTTCCGGATTATGGCCCCAACAGTGCTCACTGGAACATTCAGAAGTTTAGAAATCCTTCTGTAACCAATGCCATCAGTAAGTATTGCAACAATAAGGTTGAAAAGGTCTTGAGAAAACACTTTGCTTTTACCCATCATGAGATGTCTGTGTGCAAGACTGGCCATACACCTATAGAATATCTGCAGATTTTCTATGGTCAGATGGAAAAGGTGGAACAGATTCCTCCATCTACGGTGAACTGTGTGGATGGAAGAATCTCCCACTGGCCCAAGCTTCCATATCTTGCTAGTCGGCCCCGCTGGCTCTCACGATACCTAAACATTCTGATTGGGTGCAGGCATTGTTTAGGTTGAGAGCCAGCGGGGCCGACTAGCAAGATACTGAAGCTTGGGCCAGTGGGAGATTCCTCCATCCACACAGTTTAGCATACATGGAGAAATCTGTTGCACTTTTTTCAGCTAACCATAGAAAATCTGCAGATAATCTATAGGTGTATGGCCAGCTTTACCATGGTAATGAGACAAATTTTTTATAGGCCATCAGTTGGGACTGAACCAGCTGATATTAATTTGCACTGACAAGAGGCAGGATTGCTTCCTAATTACCGATAGACTTCAGCTGGGGTCTTGGCTTTCCATGCCTTTTTACACCTCCCTTAATTTATGAGTTCAATACTTTTTCCCTGTGTCATTCCATTTTATTACACATAACTTAGTTTCTGAAATTTTTTGTTTTGGTGTCTTTGTATGTATTGATTGCATGGGTTGCTACCGACGTGGTGAAAACTTTATGACAATAGCACCAAAATATAGTTACCTAGAAAAATGGTGATGTGTTCAATACTTATTTTACCTGCTGTACTTATACTGTATACTCATACTTAGCATGAAGAAGCAGTCTTCGAATGGCAATAAGTTACTATTCATAGCGCTATGCCTTGGTTGCTTTGAGTGTAAATATCATGACATGGTTTACAGAACTTGTAAGTTATAAGAATATGGACTGTTTGATTTACGAACTGTGAAAATCAAAATCAAAACTATTTAAAAAAAAAAAAAGCCCTACCGAATATTCCAATGGGTTCTCCTGTTCTAAAAAACAGATTTGCTTCCACCTAGGGGAGAGTTTCCTTAAAGTGGAGGGCCCACAAAAAAATAAAAAATAAAAGTCAGCAGCTACAAATACTGCAGCTGCTGACTTTTAATAATCGGACACTTACCTGTCCCAGGGTCCAGCGATGCGGGGGAACGAGACCCCCCCCCCCCCCCCGTTCCCCGCTCGCGACCCGGCTGTGGCTTCACAGCCGGGCACCCACTGCGCATGCGCGAGCGGCGCCGTGATTCGACGCTCACTCACCTGGGACACATGACAGGTCCCAGATGACTGTGCGGCGCCTAGGGGAAGTGATGTCATTGCCCTGGCAATTAAGGTGGCAGACTAGAGGGATCCCCTAGCAACAGGCATTTAGAGGCGAGTAAAACTTTTTTTTTTCCAATTATTTTATTTTTCTTTTTTTTATGATTTTTAAGCCAGATTTTTTTTTTATGGTGGCAACCACAGTAAAGAGAGCATGTAATACCCATATTTAGGGTGTAACAGGTAAAATGGTGCCAAGCTGATCACCCCACTCAAAAACAAATTCCCTCTGACAACATGGGGGGGGGGGGGGGTGTCGTCCTACTGGAGGTAGCTGTTGGTATTAAATTTAGCGCTGGTGTGTGTGGCTCTTCCCACAGAGCTGCGTCATTCATTCACAGGGAAATTTGAATAATAATAAAAAAAAAAAATGCCACCATGGCAGACAGACTTGTAGTTATCAAGAGAACACAAGTGCAATGATTACTGCACTCATAGTCCATTGGCGCTTCCTCCAGCTCTCTAATGGAGATCATTGGGTCAGACTATATTGAAGACAATGGCTAAAAAAGAAATAAATATTTCTTTTGTCTATGCTAAAAGATCCTTTTGCTTAATGTGGAGATTTGTGTACAAATCTTCTTTAATACAGAACAACAAATGAACACTTACTTTGACTGTGCAGAAAAATTGGCGGCAGCAAATATTGCAGCCTCCACCTCCACATTATCGTGTGAATCCAAACTCTGACGTATACTATGATGAGCGTTCTTTCGGTCGGGAATTATGGAAGCCAGACTACCCAGCATCCTGACACAAATAAAGAAGAGAACATGTATAAATTTATATTAAAAGCATAAGTGCGGGAAGTAAAAAAATAAATACATACATACTCATCTATATGGCTGCAGCATCAGTCCGATGCTGCAGCTGTCCCCAGCCAGCTCTAAGAATGAGTACTGGGCGATTATGCGACAGCTGATCGTCACCGCTCTCTGCTCTGCCCCACCAGCGCTCACTGAAGTGCCAGGCAATAGAGGGGGTGTGAGCAGCTGGCTCAGGCTCTCAGCGTTTTGCTGAGCTGCCATTATTGTCCGGATACAGCCAGAGATTGGAGCAGCCCTGTGATGTCAGCCGACAGATTTCAGCCCACTGTTGCCTGATTCTGGGTCACAGGACTAGAAAAATAAGTGCAAACGCTTTGGCCATACTTCACTTTATTAAAAATAGAAAATAACAGAATAGAAATGGCAGAATGAGAGGTCAGCAACTGCAGCTTTCATCTCACAAAAAAATGTTTCTTTTAAAAAAAGGTGAATGAAGTAGAGTTGTACCTATATCTTTAATCGGCGAGTACGAGTACAGATACTTTCGGTCAAGTACTTGCCGGTAACGAGTACCGATACCTTTGCGGTGCGATCTGAGCTCATACAAAATGATCAGGCTCAAATTGCCCTGCAAAGAATCGCATTTGATTTGAACAGGAATCTTGTGCGATTCCTGTCCAAAACACATGCGGTTTTCCCACAGCTCCTGTGTGAAACCAGGCTGAAAGTTACTATGACAAGCCTGGGTTCAAACAGGAGCAGTGCAGGAAACTGCATGAGATTTGGACAGGAATCACACCGCATTCCTGTTCAAATCGCATGCAATTCTTTGCAGTGCGATATGAGCCCCTTCATTTTGTATGGGCTCAAAATCGCACGACAAGGGTATCGAAGCATTTTCATAAGTATGAGTACTGGTGAAAATACTAGGAATCGGCGCAACCCTAGAATGAACCAGGCGGAATTCTATCAGTGTACTCTGCGCAATATGGCTGCTTCTCCATAAAGACTGAAAGCAGTTTGTAAGCTGGAAATGCCTTCACTATAAAGGCCTAAAAATACCAACTACTGGTAGAGTGGCTGCATACGACATGACATCCTCGAAAATTCTTTTCCAGTGTACCTGTGGGCTTGAGAAATCAGTTTTACATGATTATAATGTAGGCATGGTCATGCTTAGTTCACTTAGTGACCTAGCACCCGAAAAAGCTGCCACACTGCATCGTGCCAACAGTGCCAAAGCTCTAAGTCATGTTGCAGTTACCTCTTCCTGGTGCCTTTACCTTTCAATTGGCTATTGAGACAACCCATCACACTTTGCAGCCAATAGGGAATTGAGGGAAACTGCCCTCAGTACAACCTTGAGATGTCTGGCGCCTGCTTGTGTAACAAAACAAACTGGCACATGAACAAAGTGTTTGCAAGCATCTGGATGTGCATGCGTTCCGATACTCAGAACTGGGTCGAGGGGCAGGCAGGAGTTGGTTGCCTTGGCAGTTCAACAGAAGTGGGCACAAAAAGGACAGGAACTGAAATCTATGTGGCTGATGTAGTTCCCGGCTAACATGGGGGGAGGGGGGGGACTTTTCGCCATGGATATTAAAAGGATCCTGTCCCAGCACTGATGATACTGTAGCTAGTTTAGTAGCTTTATTTAGCAGGCCAACACATCTTTATTTTTGCTATAAACCTAAAAATGTTACTGTTTGCCTTTAAAAAAAACATAAAAAATAAAGTAGTAAAGTAGTCTTCCTCTGATATATGTAGCACTGGTTCTGAACCTGTGTGAACAGAAATACAAGTCATTCAAACTTACCGCAATGTAATCGCACGAGCCACCGGGTCATTGCTATGTATGACAGAGAAGATTCTCTTGACAAATTCATCCACATTGAGGATTTTCTCCAGGTGCTTCTCACTCTGCTGTGTCACTTTCAGTACACAGAGTCGGAGAAAATTATTCCTGCATAAAGAGGCATTTGGTTCATTCAAGCAGAACTTTACTCTCTCAATGAGCATTGACAATTTTTTTTTATTTTTTTGCTCCATGTAAAAAAGGTACATTTAACAATATGCATATCACAAAACTGGATACATATAAAACATATTTTACATCAGAAGCCACATACATTAGACAGCAACACACAACTTATAGTGTAAAATATAGTTGGTCAAGGTACTCCTAGTGTGTGTGTGTGCCTGTGTGTGTGAGATTGAGTAACAAACACCCGCCAGGCCACACCCCCAATGCATTTCTACCCACCAAAGCTTACTCATGGGGATGGCAGGTGGACGAAGTAAAACAAGTTGGGGGCATGGCCTGGTGGAGGTCCAGGCTGAGACTGCCACTTGTTTTTTTTTTAAACGTTTTTTTATTTGCCAAATGCACATACAAAAAACAAAAAGAATAACGGTTCAACATACCCAGTGAACATTCTTGAATCTATACATCAGAATACAGCAATAACATAGGGTTTTCAGGTTGAATTACTCGTATTAAAGTCCATACTAGTACAGATGGCATTTTTTTTCCTTCTATGACAATCGTGTCGCATACCTTTTTACAACACAGGATGTGGTAAAGAACAAAAAGAACTAAGAACAAGAAAAAAAAACAAAAAACAACATAAACAGAACCATGGAGGGTAATACCTCCAGAGCTGGTCGTGCTGTGTGCCGCTACCTCCCCGCCCCCCCCCCAATGTCCGCTCCTCAAGCATCATCATATCATATGTAACAATCAACTGAACCCCATATATTAAAGGTTCTGGTTTAGATATCACATGCTGTAGTGTCCGTTGAATTTATCCATCTACCCCATATTTTATTAAATTTTTTCTTGCTCCCTCTTGTCTCGTAAGTCATTCTGTACAATACAATATTTGCATTAACCAAATCTTTCCATGCGGATATAGTAAGGCTATCCCTCCGTATCCAGTGAAGGACAATAAGCTTCCTGACATAGTAATACATTAATCTTAAGAATTGTCTTGTATTATTATTCATTACCTCGTCTTCTATCACACCTAGAAGACCTAATAGTGGGCTGCATATGTTTGGAAGATCAAATGTGTCTGCAATGAACTGGGACACCTGTGACCACAATGGTCTTACCTTAGAACAATCCCACACCATATGCATAAAGGTGCCATCCGCCACCTGGCACTTATGGCAAATAGGGTCATCTCTTCTGCCCATCCTGTATAGTCTGTGTGGGGTGTAGTACATTTGGTGAAGATATCTCAGCTGTATAAGTTTGTCCCTGGCAGAGATGACTGTGGGTCCATAGGAGGTCAAGACTTCCTCCCACTGATCCCCAGTCAACTCTGGAATCAATGCAGTCCATCTGTCCCTCATTTTTTCCTCTCTCGGCTGTTTCTTTCCCATGAGAACCGCGTAATAGTTAGATATACGCTTGGTGTGATCCGGTTCTGCGAGCATTGCCTCTATTTTCGTGTTTGCTAGCATCGCTGTCTCATTACCAAACTGAGCATGAACTGCATGCTTCAGTTTGGTATAGCGGAATGCCCACGTCTCGGGTATGCCCAGCTCCCATTTCAATTGCGCAAATGTTTTTAGGTCTCCATTATCAAACAGTTGGTGCACATAGGTGAGGCCAAATTTGGCCCACCCATGGCCATCTTCCAGGTGAAACAGCTCCTTTAGGCAGGGATTAAACCATAGCGGGGCATTTGGCGACAGATGGGATGGTGCATCCTGTATATGTTTCACACAAGTCTCCAGTACTTGTTTAGCTGACTTAAGTATAGTCATGCCGTTGTCTGTTGGCACTTCCCCTCTAAAGAAAAAATTTAAGACTGCCACTTGTTTACACACAGCGGGTCTTGTTCTGATGTGCAGCACCCAGGACCTTCAGTTCTCATCTACCATTGTCTGTAGCGTGGGCGTAATCCTTCCCGGCCAGCACTCACAGCAGCAGGAACAGGACTACACTTGCTTGCAGCCTGAGCGGCTAACATACACACCATGGTTTCCCAGGTGTCATTAAATTTTTTTTTTTAATATAAAACGTAGGCAGTGTACCTTTTATCAGAAGCATGCAATTATTCATGCTTTCTACATTTGTAAATACCTGGTTGATTCTGCCATTTTACTGCTTGATTGTTGGTGGCAACCTTATATCTGCTGATTCTCCCAGCTAATTGTTGCCCCATGCACATGCTCTGCAATTGTATTCAGAGGAAGCCTGACACCACCGCATGCGACTCCTTAGCCATAGCCATAGGGGCGGCTAGAGCACCTAGATCAGCATGTTCTCCTCTCTCCTGTTGTCCTGCCTGATCGCGGTGTCATCTAGCAGGGAGGGAGCGCAGACTGTGTTCTCTCTACAGTGCAGCTCCTGTACAGACAGCTGCCAGTGACTGCCTTGTTAATACTAAAGCGCTGCGCTGACAGTAAGGAAAAGCTGGAGGGGAGAGAGCGCAGACAGTCTGCAACTCCTCAGGCTCTCTTCTCCTCTCCTGGCCACTTCAGCCCCGGGCTGTGTCCTCTCCCATCCACCCCCGCCCCAGCTGAGCAGCTCCTATATTAACAAGCCAGCAACTGTGTGTACAGGGATAAAAGAGCTGCACTGGCAGGAAGGGGGAGAGAGAATATAGTCTGCACAGCCAAGGGCTGAAGTAATCAGGAGAGGAGAAGGTTCAGGCTGTCTTCCCTTTCCCCCTCCTTGCCAGTGCAGCTCCAGTATTAATCAGCCGGCATCTGTGTTTACAGGAATAGGGAATACAGCTGGGTGCTAATGTAGGGGCAGCTAGAGCACTTTGGCGTATTCACCTTCTCCCTGCTACCCTACATGATCATTCTCTCATCTAGAAGGCCAGATCTAGCTGGGCTTGCTCCTCCACCAGCTTTCAAAGCACGGCAGGGTGAGATCTGCAGATGTCATGCAACTGTGGAATCTGAGACTATGAACATTCTAAAGGCAGTTTAAACACTAAACTTGCAGCCCCCAATCATTCAAAAACGAGGTAAAGCCGAATTCCACCCACTTTTTGAAGCCCCCCCGATCATTGCCAACAATCATGGGACTATTGTTTTTCTCTTTCAAAGCTTATTCCCTTTTTTTGGCCATTAGACAGGCGCACTTCAGCGGTACGTCATATGCAGCCACCTGTTGGTTCCTGGGATAGAAGCGTCATCAATCCCAGGAGTCAATGGGCAGTCTCCGCAATACAAGTGTGCTGCGCTTTGTATGCAGTGAGCATGCACGAGATTTGGAGGTGCATGCTGGGTAGCCAGCAGCACCGTATCCCGAAGGGAGCTACGAGCGGGCTTCAGATACCCACAATGAAGATGGGAGCGTGCTTGCTAAGGAGGTGACAGTGAGTAAGTTGTAGAACTATCCAACCAAAAAGAGTTCATTTACTATATATGCCCGAATGCATCATATAAGATGCGACCATCGCGGAGGTTGGATCTCCGCTTTAAATCTTCTCATGAAAATTCTACAAAAATGATGATGAATAGCAGCTCATCTTACAGATGCTCAGAAGCCACTTACCCAACTCTGAACACATCAGCCAGCTTGAGAAAAGCAGAGTTGATGAGGATGGGGAATGGATACTTTTGAAACAGTCTTGGAAAACGGACGACGGCTTCACACTGCTCCCCGAGCTTCCCAGATCGCAACCCTAAAATACAGAACACATACAACACGCTGATAAAGTGCAAAAGAAAGCATGCACCTTCACCCACAAATGTTTAACCACTTCAATACTAGGCACTTTTTACCCATTCCTGCACAGTCGAATGACATTTTTATCTTTTTTATTTTATTTTAGCTTTTTTTTTTTCTTTTTGTGGTATTTAATCACCACTGGGTTTTTTTGTTTTGTTTTTTCCCAGAGAAAATAACCCAAATTGGTGTATATTAATTTAGTCTGTAGGAAAGTTATAGGGCCCACAAACTATGGTATATATATCTGAAAATTGATCAATCTTGATGTACTGATGTTCCATCTCATGTCCGTGTTTTTCAGTCTGAAAAATTCAGACATGGCATGTTTTTATTTATTTTTTAGATACTGTCACCAGCGCAGTGCAGCATCAACATACAACTGGTGTGGCGGTGACTAGAGACACTTGACTGGTGACAGTGAGTAAAAATGTAATAAATTAAATGATTATTTTTTCATAGTTTGTCTTATGTTCAGTGCTCTAGTATGATCAAGTGCACCTCATTTCCACATCCCCATACAGGGAAAACTATTGACATTAAGGGATTCTACACATGTCAGAGTAGATACTGTATGTGATTTATATCCTTAAATGTCCATGTGGGCTATATTATGTGGGTGAGATCACTCAAAAAATGTCCTCTATTTGTTCCCCACAGTCGGAGTTATAAGTTGCTAAGCATTTTAAAAAGTGTGGCCACACTGTAGCCTAGTTAAGATTTATGGTGATTGACCACATTTTACGAATGAAGAGAGGGGGGAAATAGGGAGTTAAAGTTACAACAGAGGGAAGTAAAGTTGGATTTCAAAACTTGATACTATTTATCCCAGAGTTTTGAATAAACATCATTTACATCTTTTTATAAATATTGTGTGTTTAAATATTTCGTTTTTTTCTTTTTTTTCCAGATGTTTGTATGGATAACCAGAAACACTGTTTAAGTGTGTATCTCCTGATGTTAACCTCTATTTTGCTTTTGGCTGGGTTCACACTGGTACGACTGTAGATCTGACTTTGCCTTGTGACTTGAAGTCCGACTTCAATGAACGGGATCCGACTTTGATCCCGACAATACCAGGTCCTTTGTGTCTGGCATGAATCTTTAGGGGAATCTCCACGCCGATTAAAAAAATAAATAAATAAATAAAAAAAACCTATAGGGTTCCCCCTCCAAGACCAATACTAGACCCTTTGGTCTGGTATGGATTTTAAGGGGAACCCTCACAGCGAAAAAAATGGCATGGGGTGCCCCCCAAAATCCATACCAGACCCTGATCTGAGTATGCAGCCTGGCAGGTCAAGAAAGGGGATGGGGGACGAGCGAGCCCCCCCACTGAACCATACCAGACCACATGCCCTCAACATAGGGGGGAGTGGGTGCTTTGGGGCAGGGGGGGGCTCTCCTCTGGGACATGGGCCTCTTCCCGACAACACTGGCCGATGGTTGTTGGGGGTCTGTGGGCGGGGGGCTTTTTAGAATCTGGAAGCCCCCCTTAACAATGGGTGCCCCCAGATCCTGGCTCCCCACCCTATGTGAATGAGTATAGGGTACATTGTACCCCAGCCCATTCACCAAAAAAAGTGATAAAAATAATAACAGCACACAGGGTTTTGAGCAATTTTTTAAAGGCAGCTCCGGCATTTCTTTTCCTTCCAATTTCATCTCCCTCCGGTGAGGTCTTCATCCTCCGGTTCTCTCCCTCCACTGATGACATCTTCCTCTGGTTTGGTTCTTCTCTTTCCGCTGCCTGTTCTCCTCTCTCCACTGTCCTCTCCAGAAGGTAACTCCTGCTGTAATGCTAGGGCCGCTGTGTGCCATTACTTATATAGCCATGGGGCGGGGCCACCTGGTGACGTCATTGGGAGGCCTGGGCTATGACGTCACAAGGGGGACCCCCATTTCAGGGCATGTGGCCTGGTATGGTTCAGGCGGGGGGGGGCTCAGGGGGGGGGGGGGGGGCTCGCTCGTCCCCATCCCTTTTCCTGACCTGCGTGCTCAGATAAGGATCTGGTATGGATTTTGGGGGGACCCCACGCCATTTTTTTTCGCTGTGGGGGTTCCCCTTAGAATCCCTACCAGACCGAAGGGTCTGGTATGGTCTTGGAGGGGGACTCTATGCCTTTTATTTTGGCATGGGGTTCCCCTTCAAGATTATCAGAGCACAAGTTGCATGCCAAAGTCCGACTTCAAAGAGAGCCAATGGGCTGAAGATAGCCCGCGCTGGCGTCACGGCGTCACCTCGTGTTATTGTTTGTGTTCCCAGAAGGACGGGCTTGTCTGAGTGTGTGTCGGCCGGCGCACCAGACTACAGGCGCTTTTTCTGATACTGTATTTGTAAGTGTGATACTTTGCTTTACAATTTTAATAAATCTTAAGGTTTTATACCATTGGAGCATTTATATTTTTACATGCCACGCACATCTACTTATGGGCTGGAATTCAATGAGGCTGTTTGAAGAGTAGCGGTCCTGCTTGGTGTACATTGGAGATTGCACTATTACCAAAGGCGATTAGAAGTATATGGGTCCTACTTTATACATCCTGGAGAGTATACCATCACTACAGGCTTCCCTAGATCCTCTGTAACGGGGGGATCATGGGCTTCTGGCAAGAAGTAATTCTGTACACAGCAGTGGTGGATTTAGCACAATCTTCTTTATACCAACATTCAAGTAAGATTCATCTTACTTGTGGATGGACTTTATTTCACTTAATCTGCACAGGTGGATGTACCATATATTTTAGTTATACATACATGGCTGGACATTATGCATTTTTCATTCATATATATGTCGCACACATTTTGTTATTTGGTATAGCCGAATTCTGATTATTTGAGCATTTTGTAGCTTGAAGCCTAAAGCTACAAAACGCTGGAGGGGAAAAAAATCAATTATTCTCTATGGAGATGGTTCACAACTCCGCTCCAAAATGCCTGAAGCCAGAAGCTCCAAAACGCCCGAAGCTCAAACAAGTTCTGGAACTTTCTTTTTAGGCAGATTTGGGTGTTTTTCTGCTTTTTACATTGGTGACCTTTTGACCTGTACAAAATCGCAGCAAAACACACAGCTTTCTGCCTGAAAATGCTACGCTCCGGTGAGAATGGGGCCTTAGTAAATTAAATAGTTCAATCGAACCAACTTGATCCAAACACACTATTTAAAGTGAAATGAAACCAGGAGATCAGCTTTAACACTGAAGGCAATTTTCTCTTTTATGAAGTGAAGACACCGGGGATGATTTACTAAAACTGGAGAGTGTGAAATCTGGTGCAGATGTGCATGGTAGCCAATCAGCTTCCAGGTTTAGCTTGTTCCATTAAGCTTTGGAAATAAAACCTGGAGGCCGATTGGTTTCTATGCAGAGTGCACCAGATTTTGCACTCTCCAGTTTTAGTAAATCACCCCGGTCTGTGTTTCTCTCTGTAGGAAGTGAGGACTGACTCTCGCTCTCTTTCTGTAGGAAGTGACTCTCTCTCTCTCTCTCTGTAGGAAGTGAGGACTCTCTCTCTCTCTCTCTCTCTCTCTCTGTAGGAAGTGAGGACTCTCTCTCTCTCTCTGTAGGAAGTGAGGACTCTCTCTCTCTCTCTCTGTAGGAAGTGAGGACTCTCTCTCTCTCTCTCTCTCTGTAGGGAGTGAGGACTCTCTCTCTCTATCTGTAGGAAGTGAGGACTCTCTCTCTCTCTCTCTCTCTCTCTGTAGGAAGTGAGGACTCTCTCTCTCTCTCTCTCTGTAGGAAGTGAGGACTCTCTCTCTCTCTCTCTCTCTCTGTAGGAAGTGAGGACTCTCTCTCTCTGTAGGAAGTGAGGACTCTCTCTCTCTGTAGGAAGTGAGGACTCTCTCTCTCTCTCTGTAGGAAGTGAGGACTCTCTCTCTCTCTGTAGGAAGTGAGGACTCTCTCTCTCTCTGTAGGAAGTGAGGACTCTCTCTCTCTGTAGGAAGTGAGGACTCTCTCTCTCTGTAGGAAGTGAGGACTCTCTCTCTCTGTAGGAAGTGAGGACTCTCTCTCTCTGTAGGAAGTGAGGACTCTCTCTCTCTGAGGACTCTCTCTCTCTGTAGGAAGTGAGGACTCTCTCTCTCTGTAGGAAGTGAGGACTCTCTCTCTCTCTCTGTAGGAAGTGAGGACTCTCTCTCTCTCTGTAGGAAGTGAGGACTCTCTCTCTCTCTGTAGGAAGTGAGGACTCTCTCTCTCTCTGTAGGAAGTGAGGACTCTCTCTCTCTCTGTAGGAAGTGAGGACTCTCTCTCTCTCTGTAGGAAGTGAGGACTCTCTCTCTCTCTGTAGGAAGTGAGGACTCTCTCTCTCTGTAGGAAGTGAGGACTCTCTCTCTGTAGGAAGTGAGGACTCTCTCTCTCTGTAGGAAGTGAGGACTCTCTCTCTCTGTAGGAAGTGAGGACTCTCTCTCTCTCTGTAGGAAGTGAGGACTCTCTCTCTGTAGGAAGTGAGGACTCTCTCTCTGTAGGAAGTGAGGACTCTCTCTCTCTCTGTAGGAAGTGAGGACTCTCTCTCTCTCTGTAGGAAGTGAGGACTCTCTCTCTCTCTCTGTAGGAAGTGAGGACACTCTCTCTCTCTCTCTCTGTAGGAAGTGAGGACTCTCTCTCTCTCTCTCTCTGTAGGAAGTGAGGACTCTCTCTCTCTCTGTAGGAAGTGAGGACTCTCTCTCTCTCTCTCTGTAGGAAGTGAGGACACTCTCTCTCTCTCTCTGTAGGAAGTGAGGACACTCTCTCTCTCTCTGTAGGAAGTGAGGACACTCTCTCTCTCTGTAGGAAGTGAGGACTCTCTCTCTCTCTGTAGGAAGTGAGGACACTCTCTCTCTGTAGGAAGTGAGGACACTCTCTCTCTCTGTAGGAAGTGAGGACACTCTCTCTCTGTAGGAAGTGAGGACACTCTCTCTCTGTAGGAAGTGAGGACACTCTCTCTCTGTAGGAAGTGAGGACACTCTCTCTCTCTGTAGGAAGTGAGGACACTCTCTCTCTGTAGGAAGTGAGGACACTCTCTCTCTGTAGGAAGTGAGGACACTCTCTCTCTCTCTCTCTCTAGGAAGTGAGGACACTCTCTCTCTCTCGGAAGTGAGGACACTCTCTCTCTCTCGGAAGTGAGGACACTCTCTCTCTCTCGGAAGTGAGGACACTCTCTCTCTCTCGGAAGTGAGGACACTCTCTCTCTCTCGGAAGTGAGGACACTCTCTCTCTCTCGGAAGTGAGGACACTCTCTCTCTCTCTCGGAAGTGAGGACACTCTCTCTCTCTCTCTCTCTCTCTAGGAAGTGAGGACACTCTCTCTCTCTAGGAAGTGAGGACACTCTCTCTCTCTCTCTCTCTCTCTCTCTCTGTAGGAAGTGAGGACTCTCTCTCTCTCTGTAGGAAGTGAGGACACTCTCTCTCTCTGTAGGAAGTGAGGACTCTCTCTCTCTCTCTGTAGGAAGTGAGGACTCTCTCTCTCTCTCTCTCTGTAGGAAGTGAGGACACTCTCTCTCTCTCTCTCTCTCTGTAGGAAGTGAGGACTCTCTCTCTCTCTCTGTAGGAAGTGAGGACTCTCTCTCTCTCTCTCTCTGTAGGAAGTGAGGACACTCTCTCTCTCTCTCTGTAGGAAGTGAGGACACTCTCTCTCTCTCTCTCTCTCTGTAGGAAGTTAGGACACTCTCTCTCTCTCTCTGTAGGAAGTGAGGACTCTCTCTCTCTCTCTGTAGGAAGTGAGGACACTCTCTCTCTCTGTAGGAAGTGAGGACCCTCTCTCTCTCTGTAGGAAGTGAGGACACTCTCTCTCTCTGTAGGAAGTGAGGACACTCTCTCTCTCTGTAGGAAGTGAGGACACTCTCTCTCTCTGTAGGAAGTGAGGACACTCTCTCTCTCTGTAGGAAGTGAGGACACTCTCTCTCTCTGTAGGAAGTGAGGACACTCTCTCTCTCTGTAGGAAGTGAGGACACTCTCTCTCTCTGTAGGAAGTGAGGACACACTCTCTCTCTCTCTGTAGGAAGTGAGGACACTCTCTCTCTCTCTCTCTCTCTCTGTAGGAAGTGACACTCTCTCTCTCTCTCTCTCTCTCTGTAGGAAGTGAGGACACTCTCTCTCTCTCTCTCTCTCTCTGTAGGAAGTGAGGACACTCTCTCTCTCTCTGTAGGAAGTGAGGACACTCTCTCTCTCTCTCTGTAGGAAGTGAGGACACTCTCTCTCTCTCTGTAGGAAGTGAGGACACTCTCTCTCTCTCTGTAGGAAGTGAGGACACTCTCTCTCTCTGTAGGAAGTGAGGACACTCTCTCTCTCTAGGAAGTGAGGACACTCTCTCTCTCTAGGAAGTGACGACTCTCTCTCTCTCTCTCTCTCTCTCTAGGAAGTGAGGACACTCTCTCTCTCTAGGAAGTGAGGACACTCTCTCTCTCTAGGAAGTGAGGACACTCTCTCTCTCTAGGAAGTGAGGACACTCTCTCTCTCTCTCTCTCTCTAGGAAGTGAGGACTCTCTCTCTCTCTCTCTAGGAAGTGAGGACTCTCTCTCTCTCTCTCTAGGAAGTGACGACTCTCTCTCTCTCTCTCTCTAGGAAGTGAGGACACTCTCTCTCTCTAGGAAGTGAGGACACTCTCTCTCTCTAGGAAGTGAGGACACTCTCTCTCTCTAGGAAGTGAGGACACTCTCTCTCTCTCTCTCTCTCTCTAGGAAGTGAGGACTCTCTCTCTCTCTCTCTCTCTCTAGTAAGTGAGGACTCTCTCTCTCTCTCTCTAGGAAGTGAGGACTCTCTCTCTCTGTAGGAAGTGAGGACTCTCTCTCTCTCTCTCTGTAGGAAGTGAGGACTCTCTCTCTCTCTCTCTCTGTAGGAAGTGAGGACACTCTCTCTCTCTCTGTAGGAAGTGAGGACTCTCTCTCTCTCTCTGTAGGAAGTGAGGACACTCTCTCTCTCTCTGTAGGAAGTGAGGACACTCTCTCTCTCTCTGTAGGAAGTGAGGACACTCTCTCTCTCTGTAGGAAGTGAGGACTCTCTCTCTCTCTAGGAAGTGAGGACACTCTCTCTCTCTAGGAAGTGACGACTCTCTCTCTCTCTCTCTCTCTCTCTCTAGGAAGTGAGGACACTCTCTCTCTCTAGGAAGTGAGGACACTCTCTCTCTCTAGGAAGTGAGGACACTCTCTCTCTCTAGGAAGTGAGGACACTCTCTCTCTCTCTCTCTCTCTAGGAAGTGAGGACTCTCTCTCTCTCTCTCTCTAGGAAGTGAGGACTCTCTCTCTCTCTCTCTAGGAAGTGAGGACTCTCTCTCTCTCTCTCTGTAGGAAGTGAGGACTCTCTCTCTCTCTCTCTGTAGGAAGTTAGGACTCTCTCTCTCTCTCTCTCTCTCTGTAGGAAGTGAGGACTCTCTCTCTCTCTGTAGGAAGTGAGGACTCTCTCTCTCTCTCTGTAGGAAGTGAGGACTCTCTCTCTCTGTAGGAAGTAAGGACTCTCTCTCTCTCTCTGTAGGAAGTGAGGACTCTCTCTCTCTGTGTAGGAAGTGAGGACTCTCTCTCTCTGTAGGAAGTGAGGACTCTCTCTCTCTGTAGGAAGTGAGGACTCTCTCTCTCTGTAGGAAGTGAGGACTCTCTCTCTCTCTGAGGACTCTCTCTCTCTGTAGGAAGTGAGGACTCTCTCTCTCTCTCTGTAGGAAGTGAGGACTCTCTCTCTCTGTAGGAAGTGAGGACTCTCTCTCTCTCTCTGTAGGAAGTGAGGACTCTCTCTCTCTCTCTGTAGGAAGTGAGGTCTCTCTCTCTCTGTAGGAAGTGAGGACTCTCTCTCTCTCTCTCTGTAGGAAGTGAGGACTCTCTCTCTCTCTCTAGGAAGTGAGGACTCTCTCTCTCTCTGTAGGAAGTGAGGACTCTCTCTCTCTCTGTAGGAAGTGAGGACTCTCTCTCTCTCTCTGTAGGAAGTGAGGACTCTCTCTCTCTCTGTAGGAAGTGAGGACTCTCTCTCTCTCTCTGTAGGAAGTGAGGACTCTCTCTCTCTCTGTAGGAAGTGAGGACTCTCTCTCTCTCTGTAGGAAGTGAGGACTCTCTCTCTCTCTGTAGGAAGTGAGGACTCTCTCTCTCTCTGTAGGAAGTGAGGACTCTCTCTCTCTCTCTCTGTAGGAAGTGAGGACTCTCTCTCTCTCTGTAGGAAGTGAGGACTCTCTGTAGGAAGCGAGGACTCTCTGTAGGAAGCGAGGACTCTCTCTCTGTAGGAAGTGAGGACTCTCTCTCTGTAGGAAGTGAGGACTCTCTCTCTGTAGGAAGTGAGGACTCTCTCTCTGTAGGAAGTGAGGACTCTCTCTCTGTAGGAAGTGAGGACTCTCTCTCTGTAGGAAGTGAGGACTCTCTCTCTGTAGGAAGTGAGGACTCTCTCTCTCTCTGTAGGAAGTGAGGACTCTCTCTCTCTCTGTAGGAAGTGAGGACTCTCTCTCTCTCTGTAGGAAGTGAGGACTCTCTCTCTCTCTCTGTAGGAAGTGAGGACTCTCTCTCTCTCTCTCTGTAGGAAGTGAGGACACTCTCTTTCTCTCTCTCTGTAGGAAGTGAGGACTCTCTCTCTGTAGGAAGTGAGGACTCTCTCTCTCTGTAGGAAGTGAGGACTCTCTCTCTGTAGGAAGTGAGGACTCTCTCTCTCTCTCTCTCTGTATGAAGTGAGGACTCTCTCTCTCTCTCTGTAGGAAGTGAGGACTCTCTCTCTCTCTCTGTAGGAAGTGAGGACTCTCTCTCTCTCTGTAGGAAGTGAGGACTCTCTCTCTCTCTCTGTAGGAAGTGAGGACTCTCTCTCTCTCTGTAGGAAGTGAGGACTCTCTCTCTCTCTCTCTGTAGGAAGTGAGGACTCTCTCTCTCTCTCTCTGTAGGAAGTGAGGACTCTCTCTCTCTCTCTCTCTGTAGGAAGTGAGGACTCTCTCTCTCTCTGTAGGAAGTGAGGACTCTCTCTCTCTCTGTAGGAAGTGAGGACTCTCTCTCTCTCTCTGTAGGAAGTGAGGACTCTCTCTCTCTCTCTGTAGGAAGTGAGGACTCTCTCTCTCTCTCTCTGTAGGAAGTGAGGACTCTCTGTAGGAAGCGAGGACTCTCTCGCTGTAGGAAGTGAGGACTCTCTCGCTGTAGGAAGTGAGGACTCTCTCTCTCTGTAGGAAGTGAGGACTCCCTCTCTCTCTCTGTAGGAAGTGAGGACTCTCTCTTTCTCTGTAGGAAGTGATGACTCTCTCTCTCTCTGTAGGAAGTCAGGACTCTCTCTCTCTCTGTAGGAAGTCAGGACTCTCTCTCTCTCTGTAGGAAGTCAGGACTCTCTCTCTCTCTCTCTCTCTCTCTGTAGGAAGTCAGGACTCTCTCTCTGTAGGAAGTCAGGACTCTCACTCTCTCTGTAGGAAGTGAGGACACTCTCTTTATGAAGTGAGGACTGTCTGTGTTGCTCTCTCCTCCATCCATAGACCAGGCCTCATACTCTCCTCTACCTTTATCCAGCTCCATCAGGGCGGAGTTGGCGTCCAGCTCCTGCTCCCCATGGCCGGCATCAGCCAGAAACGATCTGCTTCCACCCCCGGTGGTCGCCATGGCTCTCCCCACACAATTCACTGTAGATCGGCTGTACGGAATAACATGGAAGCCGCCATGACAGTATCACAGCGCATGCTCCATGCGGGCCGCTGCGCCCTGTCGTCCTGAGGGCAACTTGTGATTGGCTAGCACGGTTTTGGCGCTCGCTTACGTGTAGGTGAGCTGTGGTTGGAGGAGGCGCTGACCAATGTGCCGCGCGGCTGGCATTTCGCGGGAGAATTATCTGCAGGTCGGTCTTGTTTCGCGGGAGATTATTGTGAGTGAGGAGCGGACTGTACCGGATCTTATCTATCGTCCGTTCACCGAGCATGTCTCTCTTCCTGAGTCTGCAGCACCGGGCCCTCTGGACGGACCGCGGTAAGTCCCCTTATGAATGAATCTGGGAGACTAATACAGCTGCCATGAGATAGTAGGGTCACATGTTGTCTACCAGAGCAACCAATTTGAATCCTTGTTTTATAAATAATTTCTGATCTGCAGAAATAAGTGAGGAGGTGATCGGTTGCTGTGTGCAGCACGAAATCAAATTACCAGAACTATGGGCAAAACTTTTTTTCAGCAAAGGAGTGTTTGATCCGCTGTCAATGTGTTTTTCACAATCTGTGTCCCATTAGAGAGATTTCTCTTCACTTCCTGTTTCTTAGCCAAACAGGAAGTAAGAGGAAACAGCTAGTCACGTCTCTTGTGGCCAATGCTCCCAGCACCATCTCTTCAGGCACTGCCAATCTACCTGGCTCGGGCTGTCTCTCTTCGCCCGCCCCCTCTCCCGGGCTGTCTCTCTTCGCCCGCCCCCTCTCCCGGGCTGTCTCTCTTCGCGCCCGCCCCCTCTCCCGGGCTGTCTCTCTTCGCGCCCGCCCCCTCTCCCGGGCTGTCTCTCTTCGCCCCCCCCCCCCTCTCCCGGGCTGTCTCTCTTCGCGCCCGCCCCCTCTCCCGGGCTGTCTCTCTTCGCCCGCCCCCCCCCTCTCCCGGGCTGTCTCTCTTCGCGCCCGCCCCCTCTCCCGGGCTGTCTCTCTTCGCGCCCGCCCCCTCTCCCGGGCTGTCTCTCTTCGCGCCCCGCCCCCTCTTCCGGGCTGTCTCTCTTCGCGCCCCGCCCCCTCTCCCGGGCTGTCTCTCTTCGCGCCCCCCCCCCCTCTCCCGGGCTGTCTCTCTTCGCGCCCCCCCCCTCTCTCCCGGGCTGTCTCTCTTCGCGCCCCCCCCCTCTCCCCCCCCTCTCCCGGGCTGTCTCTCTTCGCGCCCCCCCCTCTCTCCCGGGCTGTCTCTCTTTGCCCGCCCCCCCCCTCTCTCCCGGGCTGTCTCTCTTCGCCCCCCCCCCCTCTCCCGGGCTGTCTCTCTTCGCCCCCCCCCTCTCCCGGGCTGTCTCTCTTCGCGCCCCGCCCCCTCTCCCGGGCTGTCTCTCTTCGCGCCCCCCCCTCTCTCCCGGGCTGTCTCTCTTCGCCCCCCCCCCTCCCTCTCCCGGGCTGTCTCTCTTTGCCCGCGCCCCCCCCCCCCCCTCTCTCCCGGGCTGTCTCTCTTTGCCCGCGCCCCCCCTCTCCCGGGCTGTCTCTCTTCGCGCCCCCCCCTCTCTCCCGGGCTGTCTCTCTTCGCGCCCCCCCCTCTCTCCCGGGCTGTCTCTCTTCGCCCCCCCCCCCTCTCTCCCGGGCTGTCTCTCTTCGCCCGCCCCCCCCCCCTCTCTCCCGGGCTGTCTCTCTTCGCCCCCCCCCTCTCTCCCGGGCTGTCTCTCTTCGCCCCCCCCCCTCTCTCCCGGGCTGTCTCTCTTCGCCCCCCCCCTCTCTCCCGGGCTGTCTCTCTTCGCGCCCCCCCCCTCTCTCCCGGGCTGTCTCTCCCCCCCCCCCTCTCTCCCGGGCCCCTCGCCCCCCCCCCTCTCCCGGGCTGTCTCTCTTCGCGCCCCCCCCCTCTCTCCCGGGCTGTCTCTCTTCGCGCCCCCCCTCTCTCCCGGGCTGTCTCTCTTCGCCCCCCCTCTCTCCCGGGCTGTCTCTCTTCGCGCCCCCCCCTCTCCCGGGCTGTCTCTCTTCGCGCCCGCCCCCCCCGCTCTCCCGGGCTGTCTCTCTTCGCCCCCCCCCCCCCCTCTCCCGGGCTGTCTCTCTTTGCCCGCCCCCCCCCCCGCCCCCCCTCTCCCGGGCTGTCTCTCTCTCTTTTTCGCCCCCCCCCCTCTCCCGGGCTGTCTCTCTTCGCGCCCCCCCCCCCCCTCTCCCGGGCTGTCTCTCTTCGCGCCCCCCCCCCTCTCTCCCGGGCTGTCTCTCTTCGCGCCCCCCCCCCCTCTCTCCCGGGCTGTCTCTCTTCGCGCCCCCCCCCCCTCTCCCGGGCTGTCTCTCTTCGCGCCCCCCTCTCTCCCGGGCTGTCTCTCTTCGCGCCCCCCCCTCTCCCGGGCTGTCTCTCTTCGCGCCCCCCCCCCCTCTCCCGGGCTGTCTCTCTTCGCCCCCCCTCTCCCGGGCTGTCTCTCTTCGCCCCCCCTCTCCCGGGCTGTCTCTCTTCGCCCTCTCCCGGGCTGTCTCTCTATTCGCCCGCGCCCCCCCCCCCCTCTCTCTCCCGGGCTGTCTCTCTATCCCCCCCCCCCCCCCCCCCCCCGCTGCCTCTCTTCGCCCGCCTTTCAGGAGATCTCTCAGGGAAGGATGAAGACTTTAAGCACACTGCTGTCTAGAGTGAGACTGGCTACATGTGGCAGCCCCCCCCCCCCCCCCCCCCCCCCCCCCCCCCCCCCACCCCCCCCCCCCCCCCCCCCCCCCCCCCCCCCCCCCCCCCCCCCCCCCCCCCCCCCCCCCCCCCCCCCCCCCCCCCCCCCCCCCCCCCCCCCCCCCCCCTCCCCCCCCCCCCCCTTTAAGTCCCTAACAGTGCTGATTTACTCACACTGTCCTTTCACCAGTTTTTCAGGTAATTTGCAGTAGATCATGTTTTTTCTGGTGGTCTGTACAATGCAATGTCATGTGCTTCCTGAATCTGTGATCCAGCTGTAACACACTTCCTGTCTTAGGCTACCTCTACTCTGATGGAGGAGCAATGGAAACCTCTCTGGACAGCAGCTTTGTCAGGGGAGCGGATAATGTTAAAATTGTTAATAAAGCTTTGTTTTGTAAATAACAAACGTTATGCTTACCTGCTCATGTACAGTGGTTTTGTACAGAGCAACTCCGATCCTCTTCTTTTGGGGTCCCCTGCCGGCGCTCCTGGCTCCTCCCCCAGAGAAAGCCGCTTGCCCTGGGAGCACAACTGCCTGCTCTATGCATGCAGACGACACCCAGAGCCATGGCCTGGTTGCACCCTCAGCCCCTCCTCACACTCTTTGCCAATTTGGCTCAGTGGTCTCCTGCTGCTGTCTCAGCCAATGAGGAAGGAGAGTCCCGGGACAGCTAAGGCTATTGTAAACATAGCTGGATCAGAGGGAGCTCGGGTAAGGATGGGGGGCGCGGGGTGCTACACACAGGTGTGTTTTTGTTTGTTTTTTTTTAATCTTTGTCCATGGAGATAAAAAGCTGTTAGAACCACTTTAAGCCGGCCATAGATGGGTTGAAATTCGGCTGCTTCAGAAATCTGAAAAACGCGTGTACATGTTTTAGCGGGCTGGTGGGAATTCTCCCGTACTGAGAATATTAGTCGCCTGATGCTTTTGCTGATCCACTGGCTTTTAATAATATAAAACCTGACTCGGAAACATCAACATTCTCTTTTGCAGAGGAACTGCCCCTGCGCTGCAAGTGTTAGCTGCTTGTTTAGCTTTTAGGGGAAATAGAAAAGATTTACTAACCTCATCCTCTGCTTCTCTATGCTGCTAGTCCATCCCACAGCATATAATACACTATGCTCTTGCTGTCTAAGGTTGTGACATCATCATGATCGATGCAGGGTCCATTGATGATGCCAAGGGACTGTCCACTGCTGGAGTATAGGCAAGCTCCATCTGCTGGGGTTGCAGAGGATTAGGTGAGTAAAACGGCTTTTACTCTCCACTGGATTAAACATGCAGTTAACACTCAGGCAAGGTTCACAGCTGTGCAGCCGCAAGAGCCCATTTATTTGAAAGGGCTGCCGTGCCCCACGACACGCAAGAAAGAAGTCCCTGCACTATTTTTGAAATGGCAGCCCTCACGGGAAACTTGGTTCCCAGTACAGTTGTGATTTTTCACTGTGAGTGGCCTGCCATTATGATTGATTGTACCCTCCTGCGGGTCCCGTGTTTCTGTGTGGGTGGTTGCGGCTGCCGGTATTTGTGCCGGTCCCACAGTGGCACTGTACTTCGTTTTAACAATGTGAGGCCATCGCCACTGCAGGGGAGTATTTTAACTTTTCTAGCAGGATCGTGGTGAACAAACATGACTGCCCTCATCAAGGAAGTAGATGCTGAGGACTTTATGGATATTTATGGAAGTGTTTTTGGACTGTGCCATTTGAAGAAACCGATTACATGCAATTATGGAAGGGATTGTCTGTTTGTTTTTTTTGAACATTAGGTTTAGTGTCATTTTATTGGTGACGTGACAGTTGGAAATGAGCAGAATCTGAATGGGGATAGACAAGCTGGCACAAGTTAGAACTGTTCTCCAGAAGCTTTAGTAGGACTTTGTACTATTAAACCGCTCATTTTTAAAGGCCTTTGTTTGCTTATTTTGTTGACTTGCATTGAGTAATATCCTGGTGTTAAAGTTGAGGGAAGAAGGTCAAACTTTCTTAGCATGTCCAACCATCCGCCGTCTACGACCAGCTTTAGTCGGTTGCCAGAGGTAAAATTAGACGTTCTATTTTGGTGTGGCCTCCATTTCTTGAATATTGATAAAGTTGCTGCCGACTGAAATCCCAAACTAATTTTTGACAAGTAGGGGGTGGAAGAGTATTTCTAACTAGCTAAGAGGCAGATGTCTGTTTTGGCGTTTCATGCGGTTAGACCTGTTTGGAATCCTATAAACACAATGGGCCCTTGTAGTTAAGATCTTTGATAGGACTTATTGCCTGTAGCGATCAATCAGGTACTCTGTTTTATAGGTCCATAGTGCACTTTTCCAATCTTGGCTAGAGGAATAATTTTTCTTGCACTTTATATAATGCTTTTCAGACTTTTTTGGTAAGCAGCCTGTAAAGCCTAGTATACATTGGCCAAATGCCAGGTGACATCGGCCGTTTCAATAAAAACTGGCTAACATTTGGCCCGTGTGCCAGAAGCTGTCCGGCTGGCTTCTGTCGGATGAGCATGCTGGAAAACCAGCAGCCTACTGGCTCCCAGTCGGAGTTTTTTTTTTTATTTTATTTTTATTTTTTTTGTTCAAGACTAATTGTGTGTGTATATACTAGGCTTAAGGGTAGGACATGTATTACAATAAGAAAATTACATTTCCTCCCATATGTTGGGCTCCAAGTGTGGTTCATACAGGAGGCCTACCCCAGAGTGGGTTCTTTTGGGCTATGCCAGGTGACAAACAGTCATTAATTATAGCACAGGGGTTGCACCTTGCGCCCAAGGCGTACTCATCAATGCCAAGACCAGGCAAGGGGTTGCGGTCATGTAAAATTCAAACATTAAGACAGTCCCCTAACTCGGAGATGAGCCACTTGTGTGTAGTGTATGCTGAGTTCCTCCAAAATATTGTGTCCTACACACTTGAACACGTTCTTGTTTTGCTTTAGGAACAGGCAGAGCCTATGCATTGCTTACTCCTCCAGTGAGCGTTCCTCTGCTACCTCACTCCCAGAACCAGAATGGGGTCCCGCCAAGCACATAGTGTGGACCTCATACGTGCTCCATTTAACTCTTGGTTCCTAGTGATCAGGCCATAAATGTTTGTAATGCTAATCTGCTCCCGGGACCAATGGAGACAGACTGGACTGCTAGGGAGGGAGCTGTAACACCAGACCCTCTTTCTACCAGAGAACCTGTCGCTTTACCAGGTACTACTGGTTGTAGTGTAACCTCTTGTTGTGATGTTATGAGAACCATTTGTGTGCTGTTGTAGACGCATCCCTTTTATTGTCATCAAGACTCCACATGCACCCCTTGCGTAACTTCATACCAAGCTTTGTGCGGTATAACAACTTTAACTGAAAGTTTGGCGTGGCAAACATTCCATGGTAAAATGTCCTTTTTACCAACAGCAGCTGCCCCAGAGTACCTGGGTAAAGTAAAGTCCTTATTGGTGAAGTCCCATAGTTGGCATGACTCGACTGGAGAAAACCATGGTTTGGATGTTTTCCGAGAGGCTGGTGCTCTGTAGACTAACAAAGTCTCAGCAAGGCCCACAAGGTTCTTGTTCTTTAGCCCACTACCCTGCGCTTTGAAACCTGAACCTTTTATATGTCACAGGACAGGAGGCTGGACTTTAAAAATGCCTGCAAATGTGAGCTGGAAATGCTAAAGCAGAGCTCCATCTGGGAAAAAAAAATAATTGTCTGCAGCTACAAATACTGTAGCTGCTGACTTTAAACATAAGGACACTTGCCTGTCCAGGGATCCCGCAATGTCGGCACCCCAAGCAGATTCGTCCAATGGCTTTGGCTGCAGGGCTGGCATTGCAAGTAAGGCAATTGGCAGTGAAGCCTTTAGGCTGTTTTGCACCTCAGTGGATGGGGACTAGGTTTTTATTGATATACACACCTTAGTGAATAGGGGGGGTAATGTGCATGCCAGTCGCGCTGCGCTTTCTGAATGGTCCTAGAATGCAGCGGAGGGCAGGAGGATGGGCCGGATATATCGTAGATAGCCATACGCCAATCTTGCCCATAAGTGTGAGCGGATAAGTGCCAAATGTGGCAGTGGAGGAGGGGGGCGTCTGGTATGTGAACAAGCGGAGCTTTTCCTATTTGGTGGAGCTGTGCTTTTACCTGGGCAGCCACACTAGTCTGGCTAAAATGAACACAGTAGGCAACCTGCCTACAAGTCGGTTCAATTCATTCTTTCCCTAGTCATCTTCCAGGACAGCAACATATGAGATGATTGGTCCCCCCCCTCTACAGTAAACACAAGGAGGTTAATGAAGAACCCCTCACCACCTCTTCCTGGAATCTAGATCAGCCTTCCTGAATCTTTTTACCCATGCAGACCCCCTTTTTTTTTTTTTTTTTTTTTTTTTTTTTTTATAAATTCACTTAAGGGAATGCCTTCAAAAATTCATTGGGTGTCAGTGGAGGGAAATGCCTCTTGCATAACTGGTCAGTGTCAGGCTGCCACCCCATCAGACAGCTAACAAGATCATTAGTGACTGGCGTTGCCAAGTTGCATTGGCCATCAGGTGAGAGGTCAAAGAATCCATGGCATACTCTGGTGTAACCCTGGTTGAGAATGATTTGGTTCTAGATGGTTTCCTGCAGTCCAGATGCAGAAAAGCCTTTGTCTTCATCTGATGGCTTTTGACCAGTGGTGCCCCTCTTGAAGCAGATCTGTTTGGCTTTCTTTTCTTCATGTGTTCCACCCTACAAAAATGTCAGATGGGAACTGGCTACGTCCGGTAGTGTAAATTTTTTTTTTTTTTTAACCGTGTTGGTTTCTATTTGGATAGATGCTGGTGCTTTTTCTTTACTATTGTATTCTTTTGTTGTAGCGTCACAGAAGTACCCTCTCCAGAGTTTGCTACCAGGCTTCCAGTGTGTCAGACAGGATGAACATACTTCTTATGGTCAGATTGGGATACCAGTACCACCATTTGGCTGCTCGTTCAGTGCAGGTGAGACTTGTCTTGAATACTGCTTGCATTAGACCCATTTCCTTTTCCACTCCTATTGATTGGAGAATGCTCCCTATTGCAGTCCATGTTATCTTCACGCCTATTTAGCAGTGTAAGGCCCCTTTCACATGGGTGCCTCTATCTTGCGGATTCTGCTAGCTCAGCGGGGATTGCTCCGCTGATCCCAACTGAGCAGGTAAGTGACAAGTCTGCTCCGCTGTGCAGAGTATACACAGCTGCCACCTGCCAATTACGACCCATTCAATTAAATGGGGCCAACCACTCTGCATGTGATCCACAACTGCATCCTTCTGCGGGGACCAAGGGGTTAAAGCAGATGGTGAGAAAGCAGCACAACGCTGCCTGCTTTAACCCCTTGTTTGCTGTACTGCACAAGGTTGCAGGGCACTTGCAGAGTGGCCTCATTCACTTAAATGGGACATGCTGGACAGGTGCTACACCCACCAACCATGACAGGGCACATGACTTCTGCTGCGACTGTGACATGTGTACACCCCTGGCCACTACAGCTAAAGGGAGTGGACTGCAAATTAAAATGAACCCTTACTGTTCTGAGCCCCCTATAAGGCTACTTTCACTGATGTGCTGTGATTAGCTTGTACCATGGGTGCAGTGCATCTGCGACTTTCCTGGGTTAGCTGTGCTTTGCCATAGACTTCTATTCTATCCTGCAGGTGTGGTGCGCTTTCTGATAGCGCACCAAAACTCCTGCATATAATAGAAGTCTATGGCTAAGTGCAGCAAACCCGCAGGAGAGCTGCAGGAACACTGAAGTGCACCTGCAGTGTGTGGGTTAACTGCATCACTTCAGTGTTAAAGCAGCTCTATAAGATTATGCTCAGTGTATTGCTTCACACTGACCTGAAGATCTCTCCACTAGCTGAAATAAGAGGCGGAGTGCAGTTGGTATTACTCCGTATGGGACACAAGCCAGCACTACAGAGGAGGCATCTGATTATGCCGCTCTTCCCCCCTACTACAGCTCCAACTTTACAAGTAGTCCCTCTGCATTGCACACTGTTTGAGGGTCTGGAATGGCAGGTCAGCAAGCCCAGACCGCAATCTACCAGTCACCTGTTCATGATCTACTGGTAGTTTGCGATCTACAGGTTGCGCCACATGGATCAAATATGGGACCACCATCCGTCTTATTTTGTGGGCAGCATCAGATCGGATGGCAGTGGGTGTCAGCCAACATGTTTATTGACATCCGCCGCTCCATAGGGGAGACTGGAGGGTCTGATCAGGTCCACCTGAAAAACTAACAGGCTGACCTGTTCGGAAAGCCCATGTGAAAGGACCCTAACCCCATTCTGCACATCTGCTCTGTGGGAATAGTTGTTTCAGTAACCCTCAACCTTCCTACCATGGCCTTTATGTGCTCTGATTCAGACAGCCATCTATCATACACACATGGGCCATATGTAGACCTAGTACTGTTCCCTATTGGGGGCAAATTGGGAGCAGACCATGCCAGGCACGATTTGTGCTGCCAGCTCCGATCCACTAGGAACCTTTAAAGTTTTATTCTACCCTACCCATTAGTGGTCTTCATCAGTACATGGCTGGTGTTCATGGTCAGCATGTGGGGTGTAACTGCGTTGTCTTCACTAAAATTTGAATGTGGTGCCTGGGAAACCTATGCAAATAATCCTCTTCAAATGCTGATGGGTTCGCTGCTGTAGACCTATACATGAATGCCCCACCAGCTGAATGTTTACCTATGGACAGTATTGCTTTAGCATAATGTAGTGTTTTTTTTTCCCTGGTTGATATTGGTACTTGACACCACCTCACCATCTGACATCTCCTTTTCATGAATTTTCCCCTAGGAACTTTTGAAAAGGCATTTGGCTTTGATGTGCTGTAGCCATACTCACTGTTGCATAAAGTGTTAAGTTATTAGTGTTTCTAACTGTACATTTTGTTCGCCTTGCCTCCAAAGAAGCGACTATCCTGTAGGACCCTGCGACGAGCCAAAGCCCAGACCTCCTGTTACCTCTGGGACAAGTACAATCTCTGCCCTCTCTTGATTACTAATTCAAATGATGTGCTGGTGCCTTTTTCAGCTGCGGATTTACCGCACGTGCTTGCAGTGGCCAATGAGGAAGGCATAGTCAAGTTGTATGACACAGAATGTCGGGACACAGAGAGACAAATCCTGAAAGGTAAGCTTTTTTTATCTGTGTTTGTAAAAATGTATGCATAGTTTATTACCTCCATAATCATCAATTTAACATTTTTTTTTTTAGATATTTCCTTTTGGCAGAAATTGCTGATGCTTAAAATAAAGCTGAGTAAGAGGAGGCACTTGCCTGTCTTTCTCCTAGCGGGTACAATATGTTGGCTTGCCCAACCACCAACAAGTATGCAAAAAAATGCTGGCCTTTTTTGGAAAGAAGACTGCCACTCCATACATGCTGTTGAATATCTTCAAATTTATTGGTACTCCATAAAAGACACTTGTTGGCAAAGCAGATGTTAAGTGTCTTTTATGGAGTACCAATTTTGAAGATCTTTATTTGCAGCTGTGTGACTGCTCATCCTGCACCCGGCAGCTCTAGTTGACTTTATGATATTCCAGGGTTGTAGCACCTTTTGTGGACTTTTTTTATTTTTTTAAAAGCCCAGCAATCCACTGCTCTGTGTCAAAGCTGGGGAGATTCACCCTCCTTTTTATTGGAGACCGTTGTCTCAGGTGCAATGGTGATGGGAGTTAACCAATTTTAAAGTTACGACACGGGGAACATCTTCTAACTGGGGCGCCTGTTCCAGTGGCATTTTTCTGAATGGATTTCCTGCTCTGAAGTGAAGGCAAACCTCCCCAATAAAGCAATCAATTTTTGGCAGAAAGGCTATGCAGCTCCAAGATGAGCCACATTTTGAAAATTGCTGGACTGTGTCTCTGTATAGGGATCTCTCCTAGTGAGCAGCATTTGAAGTGAGGGGACTTGTTATAGGCAAATGTATGACGGTACAGTTGTCTAAAGTGTTCTCCTTGGGGTATTTTTCCCAAGACAATACATTCTTGTAGCTATACTGCTTTTCTGATGTAAATTTATTTTATTTTTATTTTTTTATATATAGATTGGCAAGCACACTCTAATGCAGTCTTTGACCTTGCCTGGGTCCCAGGAGAGCACAAATTGGTAAGCAATCCTGATCTTCCCCCCCCTAACCCAGGAGGTGAGCCCAGACAATTATTTAGCATGGCTCCAATGAATCGATGTGGCTTATTTCTGTTGTAAGCTCTATCAGTATAGTCGTTATGTTGTTAATTGTGTTTAGTTTGTAGCTGAACACGATTGAAACTTAGGGTGGTAATGCTTCTTATCTTTTGTGTAATCCATCTAAACTTTAAGATTTAGGCCGTGTATGAAGTAAAACTGCCATGATCAAGATTCAGGGGCTTCCACTGCCATTCTACAAGTACTAGTTAGTTGGGTGTTTAAAGGATAAGATCACCTTCTCCCTGTCCTGTGACAGTGAGTGGAGGTTCCTCTCCCCCACCCTGCTGCATCATTCAGTTTCTTGTGAATGAATAAACAAGTATCGCCAGGCGCCGCACCAGGTGTACTTGTAGTTTGAACTGCGAGCGTTCTCATCGGCACGCCTGTAGCTCATTCACACTGCCTACAGCTCTGCAATGATAGCCCTTACAGAAGTGCTGTAGCAGGTTTATGTATCCATTTGAGATTGTGACCTTAAAACCTAAGCTCCTTGAGTCCTGGTTCACACTAGTGCGACTTGAGTCGTAAGGAACCGATTGACAAGGAAAGTAATGTTTTGTCTGTTCAAGTCAATGTGACTCGGCACAAAGGGTTTTTGGATAAGGTTCCTGTACTACTTTGGTGCGATTTTTGGCCCCATAGAGTAGAGTATAGTAACTTTATCAAAGTTGCATCCAAGTAGCACTACATAATTGCCCCGAAAGTTGGATCAAAATTGCATCACGGCAGTGTGAACCTAGACTGAGGGCAGGGACTAATGTGAATGTACAGTATGTAAGGCCTGCAGGATCATGTAACTGTTCCCAGTGCTTCACCCCACCCACACAGGCGCATCATTCATCTGTCTGCTGATGCAATGCTTTACAGGCTCCTAATACAAATAATGCACATTTTTTTTTTTTACCTGCAGAAAGGTGTGTGTGTGTGTGTGTGTGTGTGTGTGTGTGTATGTAATATGTATATATAATTTTTTTTTTTTGATCCATTTCATACTAGTATCATGTATTGTCTCCTATGATGTAATCACATAGGGTACTAGGGCCTGTTAAACCAGTACAGGATCTAAAACAAAAATGACATCGTATGGTTTTACATTTTATTGATAACAATGTGCTTGTTTAATGCAGGTTACGGCTTCAGGAGACCAGACAGCTAAGCTGTATGATGTTAAGGCTGGAGAGCTGATTGGGGAATTTAAAGGCCACCAGTGCAGCCTCAAGTCGGTTTCTTTCTCCAAGTTTGAAAAAGGTATTTTATAATTTATGTATAGGATTTGATGATACTACTAACACCTTGTATTCTATTTGAGTCTGGGCTATGGTGCTGATTCCCAGTGTAAAATGGTCTTATTTTTTTTTTACATCTGGTTAAAAGCGCTGTATAGCAATGATGGCTTCTATATTTCTTTCATGACAAGCTTCCTTTAACCTGCAAAAAATGTGTAGAATTATATTAGTTTTTGAGAAATGGTTTGATTTAAAACATTTTTTTATTTTTTTTTTTCTTTCTACAAAGCTGTGTTCAGCACTGGAGGTCGGGATGGTAATGTCATGGTCTGGGATACCCGATGCAGCAAGAAAGGTAAGTGTGCTGCTTCAAACACTTGCTTTTAGTGTGAGTCTGTGCAGAAGACCAGGATTATTTAGTACAGGTTTTAAAGCAAGTTGACACAGGAGATGGATTTCATTTTAATGTGTTGAGACAAATGATCAATGGGTTATATGATCAGAAGGTTGGGAGCATGGTAGCACTACATTTTTAATAGACGTAGGGAAGGGTTACGTTTTGTAGTAGAGTATTCTTTTTGTATTTTGCTGTCTCGTGTCCCAGATGAGACAGTACAGGTTTACTACTTGTGTGGTCAATAAACAAAAAAAAAAAAAAAATCTATTGCTTCAAGAATTCTTTTTGTTCTGTACTACATGTGTTGTCAGTGAGACAGGAAGTGAGGGGAAAATCTGTGATGCTTCGAAATGGTGCATCATTTTTAAAGGGTGCCTTGACCTGACAAAAACGTATTCTTACTTTTTCACTTTATTCTTTCAGATGGTTTCTATAGGCAAGTGAACCAGATAACAGGAGCTCACAATGCACCAGATAAACAAACCCCACTGAAGATGAAGAAGAAGAAACCTGCTGTAAAAGGACTTGCCCCATCTGTGGTAATTTTCAGTTCTATATCTTGGAGACAAACACTTCTGAAAATGTTTAACAGTAAAGTTTGTAAAGAAATATAAGCTCATGCCTGAGCATCTGACATGGTTTTAATTGGTGCTTCTAGCCCCATAATTTTTAGACCGACATGGTCAAATAGAAAATGTAAACAGGCAATTTTTTTTTTTTTTTTTTTTTTTACTACTTTCAACATTTCATTGTGTCACAGCTTATATTAAGAAAACAGTTGGAAATCACCAAACCTAGGGGTTGCCTAAAACAGTGCACGTTTACTTGAATCACAGCCCCCATTTCTCTTTCAGCTTTTTTTTTTAGGAGTGGCGGCCTCCATATTTTTCTCTCATGGGTCTCCTTTAAACGCAATGTGTGGGCTGTGTTTTTTTTCATACTATACAAGCACTGCCTTTACAAAAGATTTGCTTCTTCAAGTTTTTATACAGAATTTATATAGCGCCGACAGTTTACGCAGCACTGTACAACTACAATACATTTTAAAACGATAGGAATTGGAGAGCCCTGCTTGTTAGAGCTTACAATCTAAGAGGGAGGGTCAAGAGGTAATAACTGTGGAGGGATGTGCTGATGGAGAAATTGTACACTTGTTAGGTGGGGACCAGATAATTCTCCCATATAATGACACAACACTAAATTACTCTTTTGTAGGATTCCCAACAGAGTGTGACTGTGGTCCTCTTTCAGGACGAACATACGATCATATCAGCAGGAGCTGTTGATGGGTAAGCAAAAATTGTATTTCACAACATAACTGCAGACAAGTGGTCAATTACACAGCTAAAAGTTTACATGTGTCAGAACCCACCCCTGCTCTCTTCTCATTGGCTCACTGGCTGTGATTGCCATTGACTCCTGCTGCTCTCTCAGCCAATAAGGGAGTCCCGGGATGCATGAAGGTAAAAAAAACCTCAGCCTTAAGAACCACTTTACTGTAGGCAAATTTGGCCCTGGTGGCCATCTGTTTTCCTTTTGCAGGTTTTCAGATGTACTATCATTGCAGACTTCATGAAAGTTAGTTGTAAAGGTTTTTTTTCTTTCTCTTTGTAGTATTATCAAAATGTGGGATTTAAGAAAGAATTACACTGCTTACCGACAGGATCCGATACCAGCAAAAGCCTTTCCATATCCTGGGAGCAGTACACGGAAACTTGGTATGTGTTGCATGCGATTTCTTGCATTTTACTTTTCAAAATCCTTAAAGTGGATGTAAACCCGAAAATTACAAAAAAAAAAAAAAAAAAAAATGTTGATGTCATAATGTAGAGTATACGATTTCCTATCATTTGAGCCCAGTCTTGCCACAAAGAGTTAATCCAGCTCTGAGCAATCCTTTTATTGTTCAGTGAGATAAATCTTGACAAACAGAAAAACTTTGTCAAATCCTCCCCCTTGCTGTGAGTGATAGGTGATTTACATATCTCATGCATGGAGCTTAAGAGACATGCATTATTTTTTTTTAATTCCCTCCCACTCCTTTCTTTTTTTTTTTTTTTTTTTTTTTTTTTTCCCTCAGTTTAGGCCGATACGTATTCTTCTACATATTTTTGGTAAAAAAAAAATCACAATTGGCGATTATTGATTGGTTTGCGCAAAAGTTATAGCGTTTACAAATGGGGGATAGTTTTATAGCATTTTTATTTTTATTTTTTTTTTACTAGGAATGGCGGCGATCAGCGATTTTTTTTTTTTTTTATTTTTTTTTTCCTTAATTATTGTGACTGCGACATTATGGCGCACACATCGGACATTTTTCACACATTTTTGGGACCATTGGCATTTATATAGCAATCAATGTTTTTTAAATGCATGGATTCCTGTATAAATGACACTGGCAGTGAAAGAGTTAACCACTAGGGGGAGGGGTTATGGGCTGTGACGTGTGTGTTTTTTTTTTACATTAGGGGCGGGCTGACGTCTGACGTCATTGATCGGCTTTCCCGATGACACGGAACAGCCGATCAATGACAGGCAGAGTAGGAAGCACGGGGATAGGTTTGTTTACACAGACCTCTCCCCGTTCTTCAGCTCTGTGACCCGATCGCGGGACACCA
This sequence comes from Lithobates sylvaticus, assembly GCA_028564925.1. Classification (NCBI taxonomy): domain Eukaryota; kingdom Metazoa; phylum Chordata; class Amphibia; order Anura; family Ranidae; genus Lithobates; species Lithobates sylvaticus. The sequence continues at coordinate 56,425,694 of CM053028.1, forward strand.
GCAGCGATTGGGTCCGCTGGTCCCGCGGCCGGGGTCACGGAGCTCCCGACCGGGTCGCGAGCGGCGACCCACGGCCAGGCAATTAAAGGGCCACGTACCTGTACGTGGTTTTGCCTGACCGTGCCATTCTGCTGACATATATGTGCAGGAGGTGGTCGGGAAGCTGTTAAAGTAGAACTAAAGGCAAAACCTTTTTTTTATTTAGAGTAAAGAAGGGATATAACCCCCTGTCTGTGTTTTTGCCATCTGTGACCCATTGGGGTTATTTACCTTCACTTCCTATCCCATAGCCAAAACAGGCAGTGGGAGATAATCTCTGCAAATGAGCGAAATCCCCTTGGACTGCCAGGTCACCAGAACCAGTGTTTCCATTGGAAGATTTCCCCTCTATTTTCTGGAGACAACCCAATATTTGTGACTCGTGTACTTTCAATGATGATGGTAAACGGGACAAATAGAGCTGTTCATAACAGGGCCGCACACATCAGTAAAAACCTGACTGGTGTTCTAACAAGATATGATTATTTTAAAGGGGGGGGGGGTGATTCTTTTCTATACCCACTGTAGAATGGAGGGATCCGCTTAAAGGCCTTGAGATATTCTGCAGTGATCTCTTTTGGCCCAAGAGCCAAAAGTATTGCTGTATGGCAAGTGGAAAGGCTGGATTACCAAAGAAGGGGTGTCATGGACCACGATACTGATATCTTCAAGTCTGTAACTGTTTAGTCCCACAAAAAATGTTTTCTCTAGTCATCTTCCAGGACGGCACACCTGAGAGGATGACTGGTCACACCTGGCAGGAAACACAATTAACAAAGTTTAAAAAGCCCCACCCCTCCCTCTGACCCTCAGTTATTGATTGTGTTTCCCACACGCTGATGGCTGCGAAACCGTTTGTTATTTTTTCTAAGACCTCAGGTCTGGGACCATGGTCGCCCCCTTAATGAACAAACCCAGAGCAGTCAGTGGTGCCTGTGGGGTTCTCTGTTCAAGCATTTTTTCAAATGCCATTAAATTAAGGGGTTTTCCCTCTGCTCTCCCTAGAAAGCTGAATGGGAGAGGCTGGGGCACTAGGACAGGTGAGTTGTCCATAACCCCAGGGGCCACCTAACCTTCCCTCTTTTCCTCCCCTCATACCTGACAGTGGTGGACGGTTGGGGGGGGCCGCTGATACACCCCACGTCGGCCGGTAGCTGGGCTCCAATGGCCGAACGTTTTCTTCCCCTTAGGGGGCCGTGCCATCCTTAGGGATAGACCGCGGCGCAGAGCGGCGTCTGTAGCCGCTAGTGCGCATGTCCGGAAGCCGCCGGGCGCCGGTGTGACGTCATATCCGGCGCGCCGGGGCTTCAACAAAATGGCGGCGAGCGCGGCGGTCAGAGCACGAGGCGGCTGTTCGGAAAGAGGGGGCCCAAGGTCCACAGCCTTCACAGTCGATCCATCTACCGGTGTAGAGGCAGAGGATGGAAGGCGGACCAGAGCTCGCGGCATCAGAGGTCGCCACAGGGGGTGAGTGACTCGGCTGGAGCGGGGGGGGGCAGACATTTGGGGTGGCCCTATTGTCCTTGTCCCCCACACTGTATGTGTATGTGATGTGGCTAATGGGGTGTCCCTTTCTTACAGAGACCGAATGCCCTGCTCAGGAGAGAGCCAGTAGGTCTGGGAAAGCCACATCCAAAACTAAACGCTGTGGGTCTTGTAGCTCTAAACTCCCACAGGACCACAGCAAGCCTTTTTGTTACAAATGTATTTACAAATTGGCAGGCAAAGAGACAGCAGAAGTTGCGAAGGAATGCAGGGCACTTCAGGTTGAGATGCTAGCTACCCTTCAGTCTTTTAAAGCCGTACTTGATCAGCGTCAGGGGGATGCCAGATCAGTAAGGGAAAGCTCTCCCTCACAGGAAGATAGATCTACCTTTACAGGAGGGTCTCAAGAACCTGCCCCATACTATTCAGAGGAGGAGGTTTGCAGCTCTGACCTGAGTTCCCAGGAGGGGGAGGACTCAGATCAAGATAGCCATGTAGAGACCAGATCTGGGGGACACCTCTTTTCAGCAGAGGATATGGAGGGTCTCCTCAGGGCAGTATATGCGTCAGAGGACATTCAGTTACCTTCCGCCCAAGTGTCAGCTCAGGATAAGGTCTATAGAGGTTTGGGTAAGCCACAGGCCAGATCCTTCCCAGTTCACCAGTCCCTGAAAGATATTATCTTGAGGGAATGGAAGGAACCTGAGCGTAAACTCCTCAGACTTAAAACTTGGAAACGGAGATGTCCTTTTAAGGAGGAGGAGGAAGAAAAATTTTTCAAAGTCCCACGCTTAGATGCGTCCTTGGCGCAGGTTTCTAAACGGTCGGACTTATCTTTTGAGGACGCGGGTAACATTCAGGATCAGATGGATAAAAAATCTGAGATCCTGTTGCGTAGAGCTTGGGAAGCAAATGCATCGGCCATGAGCCCTGCATTGGCTTCAGCTTGTGTAGCCAGGAATGCGGATGCATGGCTCAACAAGCTGATGGACCATCTCACACGTAAGAAGGAATCCAGGGAGGTAGTAGAATCCCTGGAAGTGGTGGGGAGAGCTATCGCCTTTTTGGCGGACGCGGCAGTAGAGACAGTAAGGACGACTGCTAAGTCAGCGGCATTACTGAACTCAGCCAGGAGGGCCCTTTGGGTTAAGACTTGGGACGGAGACTTCACCTCTAAGTCCCGACTCTGTGGTATTCCCTTTGAGGGCTCCCTACTCTTTGGTTCGGGTCTGGAACAGGTCCTTTCCCGATCCACAGAAAAAGGTAAGAAATTTCCCTCCAAACCCAAGAAGGAAAAGGGAGGAAATTTTTTCGTGGCCCCCCGGCAAAAGGCCAGTTCAAGGGCAAAGGGGGACAAAGGAAGAAATGGGGGATCGGAAAGGGCAAAGAAAAAGGTGGAATCCTTTTTTCTGGGTCCGGACCGTCCAGCAAGGATTCTAAATGACGCCATAAAAGTGGGCGCAAGGCTCTCGTATTTCCTTCCCCATTGGGAGAAGATCTCAGAGAGCCCTTATATTTTAGACCTAATAAAACTAGGTTACAAGCTGGAATTTCGGTCACTCCCACCTCAAAATTTTTTGGTTACTTACCTTCCCAAAGATTCTCTGAAGGCAAGGGGCTTGCTAGACAGCGTTCGCATGCTCGCAGAACAGGAAGTGATTATCCCGGTCCCAGTGACTCAGAGGGCTTTCGGTTTTTATTCCCACATTTTTGTGGTCCCGAAGCCATCGGGCAAGTTTCGGTTGATTATCAATCTACGGAAACTGAACCACTACCTGTTGTACAAGCGATTCAGAATGGAGAGCATCTACACGGTCAGAAAACACCTCCAGAAGGGAGTTTTCATGATCACATTAGATCTCAAAGATGCTTACCTGCATGTACCCATTGCCCCGGATCATCAGAAGTACTTGCGTTTCGCAGTACGGACAGAGCAGGGGGTGCAGCATTGGCAGTTCAGGGCACTTCCCTTCGGCCTTGCGGCCAGTCCAAGGATTTTTACCAAAGTCCTGGCAGAGGTAGTATCCTTTCTACACCTTCAGGGGGTAGCTCTGATACCATACCTCGACGATCTGTTGATCTACAGTCCATCCAGAGACCAGCTCCTGAGAGATCGAGAGTTGGTCTTGTCGACCCTGGATTCCCTAGGTTGGATGGTGAGTCAGGAGAAATCCTCCCTGGATCCCTCACAGTCAAAGGTATACTTGGGGTATCAGTTGGACTCAGTAGCCCAGAAAGTGTTTCTTCCTCCAGAAAAGGTCGAAAAAATTCGGGGCGCAGTGACAGTGTGTCTCGAAGCCCCGGAGGTATCTTTGAGAAACATCATGAGGGTGTTGGGCCTGATGGCCTCTTGCATCCCGGCAGTTCCCTGGGCTCAGCTCCACTCACGAGTCCTCCAGGGCTTCCTTCTCTCCTCTTGGGGCGGGAGAAGAGAAACCCTGGAGGAGAAAGTTCCTCTGTCAGAGGAGGTAAGAGGCTCCCTAGTTTGGTGGCTCGATCCCGTCAACCTATCGGGAGGTCGGACGTGGACACAGCTAGACCCAATAGGCATTACAAC
>CM053028.1:56430250-56445940 GCA_028564925.1 Lithobates sylvaticus
TTCAACAGAAGCTGGCCCTGGGGCCAAATGTTGGCCAGTTTCTATTGAACCAACCTACGCTGCCCAAAAGTCAGCTTGTGTACTAGACTTGAGGGCCCTGCTCCTGTGAGCTTACTATCAACTAGGGAGGGGCTGGTAGAACAAAAGGTAGCTGTGTGAGGGATGAACTGAAGGGAGAAATAGAAGATTTGGTTATTGGCTGAAGACAGTATAGGCTTCTCTGAAGAGAGAGGGAGCCATTATACAATCTCGATCATCTATAACCTTGTGACCACAGACTGGTAAGGTGAATAGCATTCATTAGCTTGCTATGGCATCTGAAAGGGGGTGGGGATATATTGGGCAGCAAGTGAACATGTTGTCCCTGAGGTTGATGTGAAAGCAGGAAAAAAAAGGGCAAGCGTAAGGATTTGAGAGACTTTGACAAGGGCCAAGTTGTAATGACTAGACAGCTGGGTCAGAGTAACTCTAAAACTGCAGCTCTTGTGGGATGTTCCTGGGTTACAGTGGTCGGGGCCTTCCAAAAATGGTCAAAGGAAGGAGAGCCAGGAACAAGGTTTATGGGCAGCCATGGCTCATTGATGCACATGGGGAGAGATGGCTGGCCTATGTAGTCTGATCCAATTAAAGGGCTACTGTAGCTCAAATTGGTTGAAAGGTTTAATGCTGGTTCTGCTAGGTGTCAAAACATAGTAAATCAGTTTGTGTATGGGGCAGTGTAGCCGCAGGCCTGTCAGGATACCCACAGGAGACCTACTAAAAGCACCTACAATGGGAATGTGAGTATCGGAACTAGACCATGGAGCAATTGAAGGTTTCATGGTCTGCTGAATTCAAGCATTGTCTGAGGAACACGAGTTCAAGGTTTGTTTACTTGGCCTCAATTCTTCCAGATCTCAATTTAATCGAGCATCTGTGGGGTGTGTTCAAAAAGCAACACCGATCCATTGAGACCCCACTTCACAACTTGCAGTGTTTTAAAGGATCTGCTACTGATGGCTTGGTGCCAGATATCATATCTTCAGAGATCTAGTGGAGTCCACGCTTTGCTTGTTCATGGTGTGTGGTCATGTTTTGGCTGATTGGTGTAAATGCGCGCACACACACACACACACACACACACACACACACACACACACACTGACACACACACACACACACACACACCCACTGACACACACACACACACGGTCCTTGAAGACCCCCCCCCCCCCCCCCCCCCGGGGTTCAGGGGGTCTAGATGAAATGGAGATTGATAACATCTAGTGGAAACGGAGTACTGCGGGGGGGGGGGGGGGGGGGAGCTCTGATTTGTAGCAAAGTATTGAAATATGCATAACCATTGGCAGGTGGATCTACAGATCTGTGTATGTTATGTGATGTAACAATTGAAACTTGAAATGGCACAAATGTTAAATGTGGAAGTTGCACAATTTATTTTTGGAGTCAATCTTTTTTAGTCTGAAGATATATGCCTATTATGTAGACTAAAATGTGTTTAAAGTACAAAATTGCCTCCTTAACATTGCTGCATAGTTGACGTCTCGCATAACTATCTTTGGGGGGCACAGTCAGTATAGCGCATCCTGTACAGTCATGTGCTGTCATGATCTCAGAATGACGCAAGAGGTTTAATGAATGGATGGGTTTTGCTTGAATTCTAGGTTTGGGACAGCTGAGCAGTTGAGGTCTGTGTCTCCTGATCCTCTTCTATCAACAGTGTGTGTGTGTGTGTCAGCTGGGAAGCAGATGGCTTCTGCACTCGGCCACACATGTCAGCAGCATAGTAATGCGTTCACACATCCCCTAAATGGCTGTCATAGTAGTCTAATGATTTAAAGGAACAGCAGGCTAAACCAGAACTCTGTGGAAATATGATGTATAATAAAAAAAATTATGGAGGTATTCACCAGGTTCACATTGATTGGGCTGTTCTGGCGCGGAACAGGCTAACTGCCTGCTGGTATTACGGTCTAGTTGGCCTTTAGTGGCTTGGAGTAACTTCGCTTTCATTGCATGAATTATTATACAACAGTGTGTTTACAAATGCTTAGTTCACATCCTAAAAGCTTTTGAAGCTTTTCACTTGCAGTATGTCCAGGCTGGCAGGACTGCAGCTGTGCAATGAAGTTTGTCTGTCAATCTTCTCAGCCGATGCAACAGACACAGGATTATTTTGTATAAAGCGTATGTGGCCAGGGTTTGGGTTTTATTATTTATTATTTTTATTGTTATTGTTATTATTATGTTATTTTTGTTTTTATTTTTTTTTTTTTTCCTTTTCCCCCCAAATGGGCTATGCACAACACTACAATGCCTATTTTTACCACGTGTACAAAGTGTGGATTATTTAAAGTGTTACTAAACCCAGGACCCTGCATTCACTATCTCTGGTCTCCCACAGTACACAGAACATGGAAATGCAATTATTTTAGTAACTATAAACTGCTAAATAACTTTTCTCATCGTAGAATTAGGATTATTATAATTCTAGTTATTCCCACAGCAACCTAGATTGATCCAGAGAGATGCATTTGAGTCCCACAGAACAAAGTTCACAAGATACTTGCAGCAGGTGACAAAATCCAACCGAGTAAATATTACAATCAACAGCAGCCTTCAGAGTCCCATCTGTCATTCATGTTTAAAAAACTGTATGTATATAGATATAGAATATTCTACATAAATTGGCCAACAATCGGCAGAGCAGTCTTGTGTATCAGTCTGGTTAAAGCTTGTAGGAGGAGTTTTCATTCTCCTCTGACTGTCCTATGGGCCCTGACCCTGCTAAAAACAGTAATTCATTTTGCCTGGCACCCCAACACATTTACACCAGTGGGCTACACTTATTTAAAACAATAAATAAATCCGCCAGGTCATTAATATTTTAAACAGGCTGCCTTTTTAAAATAGCACATGTAACCATGCAACAATACTAACTGCAGTGACCTGGGAAAGTTTGAGCCCTAAAAGTCCTTTGTTGGAGGTTGGGATAAGTAAATGGCCCGTGGACACATTTAAACCATTCTTTCCTACACGTCTATGGCAAAATGCCAGTGTGTGTAGTAACATGTTGCTGGGTGCAGAAACAGTTGTCTGTTTCAAATTCTGCATTTATAAGCTCTTATTTCATGCATGCTGGGTAAACATTTCGTTTTTGAGTTTATTTTTACAGCTTTGTTGTGAAATGTATGGCTTTCCCATTAGTCAGGAGTAGTTCTTGTAAGCTAGACTTGTACTTAAATAAGCTGTTGATACATTATAGGATGACTAGAGTAGCTAAAATACTTTTTTTAAATTGTATTTTTTTTAAATGCTGTTCCGGGTCCCTTTTCATCAGATTGAGTTGCTCTTCTGCCGCAAAGATCATGTGACCAAATGCAGTGGCTTGTGTTCACGTTACTGGCATTTGACGGTGCCTGGAGGTTTTTTTTTCTTTTTAAAAGAGCGTTTCAGACCTCCTATTATCCTGGCATGCCTGCTAAAGTATATCCAAGCCTGTCACTGAACCGCCCAATAGTACTATCAATATCCACATGTAGTTAATTTTGAGCGGAGACCAGAATTGTTTTCTGTTACCTGCTAAACACAACTTGAGGACAAGACTGCACCATAACATTGAATTGCTACAGTTCTTCAGAGAACTTAAGTCGCACGATTTTACAACTATTTTTGCTGCCGTGATTTTTGCGTTGCGTTTTCAAGGAATGCCTGTGTAAGTGGCATCAAAATCAGACCAAAGTAGTGCAGAGACTACTTTGAAGTCGTACTAAATATGAATGGCTGTCATTGGAAATCACAGGGAACGACTTGTCATGCTACTTCTGCACTCCCAAATCGTAGGATAAGTCGTATAAGTGTGAAACCAGTGGTAGTGTATCTAGTGGCTTATTAAAACACTAACTTCTTTTTTTTTTTTTTATTCCTCATGCACAGGGGTGTCAAACTGTGGGCTGCATCAGCATTATGGTTGTATCTGTAAGATTAGATGTCCAGCACATCCCCCCTCCCCTTAAATTTAGATGTCGAAAGCCGCCCCACCATCAGAAGTTTGAGTCCCCCCCACTCTTCCTTGCATCGCAGTGCACCCATCCCCCCCCCCCCCCCCTTTCCTTATGCTGCTGCTGGGAAGAAGTTGGGTCCATTGCTTGAAAGTAGGGGTTTGGAGGAGGGCTGGAGCTCTTGCAGCTGCAGCAGAGGTACAAGGACCACATGAAATGGCCGGATTCGTCCCGCAGGTCTTGTGTTTGACACCTGTGCTCTTGCAGTAAAGCAAAAAAAAACTAGAAATTGTGAAAGGGAGCCCAAAGCTCCACCTAATGGTTGAAAATGAGAATACATTTTATTCCCCCCAAATACTGACCATAAGAAAAATGCATTAGTCATTCCCTAAACGAGAAGGCTGTGTCATGAAAATCAGCCGGTGACAAAAGAATTTTCCTACTAACCTTGACAGTTGCCTGGCTGCCAATCTGATCCTTTTTTGAGTTCTTTTTGTGTATTTCAAGTCCCTTACTAAATTCACATTTCTATACTTGACTCTTAGATGAGGATTTTTACACAGGTCAATTGGGGACACCTAAAATTTCCAAACCTGTTTTTGAAAGATCAGTTTTATGCAATAAGACTTATAGACCTCCATATAGAACCGCAAGACCTGACACGAAGCTCTGATAAGATGCTCTCTGCTGAAAATGTAAACCGCTTCACTACCTGCCAGCATAACCACAAGTGTACAGCTATAGTGCAAACAGGAAGCATTGTTGCACCTTAGCCAACAGATCTACCCAACAACATGGTCTGATGTAATAAGCATAGTATCTTAACAGCTGTGATGTACAGAAAGCAGGTGCAGGCCTCACAATGTAAAACAAAAACACTTTACAGAGCTCATTAGTTTAAAGTAAATTGCACACGTGATCCTTTCAGTGTCTCCCCCCCACCATTCCTACAGCTTCATCACAGGCAGTGTGTGAAATGTAACAGATTCTGTCGACTGTGCTTATTTCTTCAGCTAATCCATAGTGCTTTGAGAATCCTTGTCATGGCCTAAATGTTTTCTAAACTTAAAATATAAAAAAATTTCCTGTGAATTCCCAAAATAAAAGTGAGCCGTTTTCAGCACCAGTGCATGGGGGACTGGTTGGATCTGGCTCCTCTGCTCCAATCCAGAAAGAGGGCGAAGGAATAAAAATGAAATCTATCCGTTGTACCCATAAGACTGGATGGGCAGACAGATATAAACTTTTGCAGATGAAACCGCGCTCTTGTGTGCATATTTTGGAACGCAGACACCTCTCCAAAATAACTTTTAATGCCGCTACAAAGGTGTAACCACATCACACGGCTTAAATTCTCAGTTAACCCTCTTAACATTGCTGTAACCCTAAGGGCTCATGCACACAGGATGTTTTTAAAGCTGCTGTTAGGGGCGTTTTTCCTTTTTTTTTTTTTTTTTTTTTTTTTTTTTTTTTTCTGCCTCTAAAAGCTCCTCCATGTTGGCCTATGTGCCCATGCACACAAACTGTCAGTCGTTTGGAGGCAAAAGCATTTAGGGGCAAAAAAAAAAAGACAGCCTGTGCTTCCAGGAGCAGTAAAGAAGAAAAAAAAAACGCAAAAAAATGCGCCAAGCTGCGTTTTAAGCGTTTTTTACATTATAGGGAGTGTTTTTAAGGAAAACCGCTGATGCCAAAAAAACGCTGGAAAATGCGCAATAACGCTAATGTAAAGAAGCGGCTAAACGCAATAAAACAAGTGTTTTACTGCTGGCGTTTTTTTCAAATGTCCTGTGTGCACAAACCCTAACACAACAGGGTTTAAAAACTTTAAGAACCCCCCCCCTCCCCCTTTACACAGGAACAAAGCTGAGGCTGTCAATCAGCTGGCAATCCATCCCCTGTTGCCATGTTTCGCTTGGTGTCAGGAAAACTTGTCAGAAGTGACTCATGCTGATAAGAGGAAGGAAGCGGCAGACAGAAATGACACTTGGTGCTCTGGATTGAGTCAAGTACACACTACATTGGGATAAGCTTTGTTCATATTTCAAGTCTGAGGTTTACAACCAGTTTTAACTGCAGTTTCAGACTTTTGTAGATGCCGTATAGTTAAACTTTTTTTTTCTTTTTCTTCCCAGGTGTCGGCTCCTGAGGCTCCGCCGATCATGCTCCAGGGGCACAGTCAAGAGGTCACTTCCGTTACATGGTGTAAAGCTGCCTTCACCAAGGTAGGTGGCAATATGATTGCTTGTTAATATTTTATTTATTTTGCTTGTATATTCTAAATGTCCCAAGCAGGTTGACAGCCTCTAGCCATGCAGGGACGTATGGACCATGCATTGGAAAGAATTGGTCCCACTGCACATGTACATTTAATCTTGCCTAAAATAATGCACCACATGATGCCTGCTGTTAACTTTATTAGCCAGAGATGCATCTTCCTCTAAACAAATGTTGAAGAGCGTTGGGCAGCACTTGGTGTCTTGAAAGGCAGTGCTTAAATTAGATTTTGGCTGAAATCCCAATGCTAAACCTACTGGCAGACACATTCTAAACCTAATCTATTTAACCCTGTAAAGAAAAAAATCGATATACATACCATTTTCTAAAGCTGGTCCGGTCTCCAGCAGTGGCTGCTGTGTAGAGAGATAGCCAGCAATGGCTAGGAGACGCCTGTAATGACGTTGACGGCTGTCTCTCCTGCACTCACACACGCTGAAGCTGCCACTAACGGCTCAGACTGGGACCCGCGCGGCTGCAAAACTGCTAAGTATAGCAATCTCCTCTTTACAGGGCTAGATAGATTGGGGTTTAGAATGTGGTAGTGTGTAGGTTTAGCGTTAGGTTTTGGCCAAACTTCCACATTAATCTTCATTTAGGAATATGTCGGGAGTCCATGTACAGCTTATGATCTGATTGGGCCCCCCGTGGCACCTGAATTTGTGTGTAGACTACCACAAGTTGTCGTAATGTTATCCTAGGGCCATTTTAGGCAAGTCATATTTACTTTAAGCACCCCTGGCTGTTGTTAATGCTCCTGTCATGGTCACTTGGCCTGCATGTATATGTAGAAAACCATCTAGATCAGTGGTTCTTAACTCTTTGTCCTCAGGACCCACTAACAGACCAGATTTTAAGTATTACCTTGGAGATGCAGACTACAATACTGCAATCACTGAGCAGCAAAAGATATCGCCTGGTGATGTATTTTAGTTCTCTTGCAAACCTGGCCTGTTGGTGGGGACAGGAGTTGAGAACCACTGATATATAGAGAAACATTTTTTTTTTTTATCAGTACACTGCTTCAATTAACAGAGCTCATGGTGCTCTAAGCTGAGGCTGTTGATTGGAGCACTGAGTGACAGGAGTGTCGGACCCCTGGAGACCCAGGCCACTGCTTGTGTGTGATAATGTGTCTCACTCTCCAGGGTCTAAACGCTTTCTGCAGCTTTTGTTAACCGCTTCAGCCCTGGAAGATTTTACCCCCTTCCTGACCAGAGCCCTTTTTCAATTCGGCACTGCGTCGCTTTACCTGACAATTGCGCGGTTGTGCAACGTTGCACCCAAACAAAATTAACGTCCTTTTTTTTTTTTTTTTTTTCCCCCCCCCCCCCCCCCCCCCCCCACAAATAGAGCTTTTCTTTTGGTGGTTTTTGATCACCTCCTGCGGTTTTTATTTTTTGCGCTATAAACAAAAAATAGTGACTATTTGAAAAAAAAAAAAAAATATTTACTTTTTGCTATAAATATCCCCCAAATTATATATATTCTTCTACATATTTTTGATAGGAAAAAAAATCACAATAAGCGATTGGTTTGCGCAAAGGTTATGGCATCTACAAAATAGGGGATAGTTTTATGGAATTTTTGTTATTATAATTTTTTTTCTTTTAACTAGTAATGGCGGCGATCTGTTTTTTTTTATTTATTTTTTTTTTATTGTTTTTTTTCTTTTTTTGGGACTACAACATTACAGCAGACACATTGGACACTTGACACACATTTTTGGGACCATTGCATTTATACAGCGATCCGTGCTATAAAAATGCACTGATTCCTGTAAAAATATTCACTGGCAGGGAAGGGGTTAACCACTAGGAGGGCTATCAAGGGGTTAATTGTGTTCCCTCTCTGTGTTCTAACGGAAGTGGGGAGGGGGACTGACTAGGGGAGATGACAGATCGCTGTTCATACAACCAGTCACTTCTCCCGTCAGAGAACCGAAAACTGTCTTTACACACACAGTTCCCAGTTCTTGGTGTGTCAGCAGCGATCGCGGGAGCCCGGCACTGACTTGGTTTTGTCACTGGGGACGAGCAGAGAATGCGCACGCCCCCTAGTGGCCACTGGGCAAAGCGACGTTACAGAACGTCGTTTTGCCCAGCCATGCTATTCTGCTGCAGTAAAACTGCGGCGGCTGTTCGGCAAGTGGTTACAAAGACAAATTTTTTTACGGTTTATGGAGCTTGAATGCATTACAGTAATACCTAGGCTTCAATTGAGTGTTAATGTTTGCCTCCATGTTGTGCAGATTGTTACATGCTCGGATGACAACACTGTGAGGGTTTGGCGGTTGAAGAGAAGCTGCACCAAGAACGGAGAGCAACAAGTAGACTGTGTTGGCTGGACACGTCAGAAGAGCAATAGTACTCCTATAGGCAAGTGTCTCAGATGGACAAAGTCGTCATGTCAGACATTTATGTGTAATGGTGATTCTTTCATTAAATCAATCACTTGTCATTTCCAACTCTTCAGCAGTTTGCCATCTTGAACACTGTGCACATACAGCAACTGAAATATTGCTATATTTTCATGTTGCACCTTAAAGAGAAGCTGTCACAGTTGGCCCTATACTGTTTCTGACTTTTAACTGTTTAAAGCCCAATCCCAGCCTGGCGTTTTGGAAGGGTGGGGGATCAGTTGGCACTTGTGTCAGGTTTCTTTCCTCAGTCCCCATTGAAGATTTTCATTTGCTTCCTGTTACTGAGTGTTACATGGAAAGTGAATGATACATTTTTCCCATGGGGACCGAGGCCACAGCAAAAGCATATTTTAATTGCAGAAGGGTTACGACCAGTCAGATTTTTATCAATCTCTCCTTTTTTCAGACCTGGTGACGTCCATTACCCTAATTTTCTTGTCCTGGGTGTCACGAGGACAGGAAGTGAGGGATCCTCTTAGGAGAAAACTGGGAACCAAAAACAGCAGGCTTTTTTTTTTTTTGGGCTTTTACCTCTTACCTGACCATGTACACATAAATTCGGCAGCAGAAAACGTTGGCTTTAATGCCCAGCATGCATCCAGTGGTCTGAGGAGGTTTGCTGAGAGGCACAGACCCCCCTCTCCCAGTCACATAAGACTCTATTATAGCAGTCATGTCATTGGGAAGCTGCTCCACCTCCCATACACAGTGAAGTGACTGGCGGGCCTCAGGTGTTAAAGAGATTAAACAAATCCTCCTACAAAGGTTGTACCTGTTTGTTTACAGTCTTATCTTCTCTACATCCATTCAATACATCATTTATAAAGCTTTTCTGAGCTGTCAGAAGGCAAGGAGCTGAACTTGCACACTGCAGAGCTCAGTGAGGGGAGAGCGTATTGGAGTTAAGCCCCTTCACACAGCAACACAGTTGAGGCTGTTAATCACAGGCTGTGTGTTTTAGCTATCTCCCCGTCACCTTTTTAAAGTGGAAGTAAAGTCGATTTTTTGACTTTTACCTACAGGTAAGCCTATAATGAGGCTTACCTGTAGGTAAAAAAATATCTCCTAAACCTGTACGGTTTAGGAGATATTTCCCGTGCAATGCGCCGCTGACTGCAGCGGCGCATGCGCACGGGGGATTCTCGACCGAAAGGCCGGCAGAATCCGAACCCTGCCGGGATGAAGTCTCCCGTGCGCATGCGCGGGAGTGACGACATCGCGGCTCCAGCCACTCACAGCGCTGGAGTCGCGATACCCGGAAGACACGCCGAGGCAACATGTCAGCGACCTCGGCGTGGACCAGGTAAGATACCGACGCCTCGTTCTAAGGTAAGTATTTCATAATGAGCTAGTATGCGGTGCATACTATCTCATTATGCCTTTTCCCTTACAGGTGTATAAAAAATATGTCAGCGGGTTTACTACCGGTTTAACTCCTTTGTGTCAGGAAAACTTATCAGAAGTGATTCATGCTGATGGCAGAGGAAGGAAGCAGCAGACAGAAATGACGCTTAGTGCTCTTAATTGGAACAAGTACATACTATAGAGGGATATGCTTTGCTCATATTTCATGTCTGAGGTTTACAACCACTTTAAGCATCTTCGGGAAGATGTGAAGAAATTATACGAATGAATGAATGATTTGTATAGCGCTGCAACTGCGAACTGAATCGCCTCGAGGCGCTTACACTCGTTGTTTTTAAAAAATTTGCATGTCGGCTGCACACTTGGGAGCTCCAATGACTCTTCTGGTTGCATTGGTGCCGGATCTCATGTTTTCATTTGGATTGCGTATTTTCATAAGTTATTTTTTTCTTTCTTAGAACCACTAGAAAACCACAGTTATTATCCCAAGTGTCCAATACAGCAAAACCTCATGCTGTGTAGAAACATTTACTATTGTCTATAGGGGTTCCAGCCAGCTGTTTTGGTTACAGGACATTCCCACTACAGAGTTATTATGTATTAAAGTGGTTGTGAACTCTCCCATTACTTTAGCCCATATAAATCTGACTTAAAAGCACAATTGATTGCTGTACTCAGATGTCACCTTACTTGCTCGGTTTGCTGGTAATCCATCCAGTTATCTGTATTGATGTCACCGGCGCATGCGCGTCTCTCCCGCTTTTCACAGGCGCTCTTTGTGCAATCGGTGCATTGAGCAGTGTGCCGCGACTGTCATATCCGCTCCCATCGGCACAAGACTACATGCTGAGCCTCTTTAACTAGCAGGCTTGGCTGACGAATGAGATTTAAGCAAAGTTTTTTTTATTTATTTATTTTTTTTTATTTTTTTTCCTACTACAGACAGAACAGTTAATATGTTGCTGGCTTACCCCAAGAGAAACAAATTTATTACCATTTTCAAACACTGTAAGGAACATGCGATTGGGGCAAATTATATTGTATATGTGTTAGAATTGAATATAATGGTCTAATTGAAAAGCATTGCTGCTACTTGATGATGTAAAGTGCCTTCCCCATAGGGCATTAGTCACTTCCAGAATGTTTGTAGGCTTGTGCAATCACAGTATACTCTCTAAATGTTTTCTATTAACAGGCTCAAGAATATGTACGCCTGCTAAATCGACCCCAGTTCAAAACCCCAGCTTGATGGCTTCTCCTACTCCAGCCACCTGTGCTCCAAGTTACACTGGGGACCTCCCGATGTCGTCCGGCACCCCAACTTCTCCTTTCTCAACAATTCCTAAATGCCACACGCCAACAAGGCAGAAAGCCGAAGCTTCCACTTCATCTCCTAAACAGATGTCCGCTTCTAAGGTGTCCATTAAGGCCTGGGTCACGCGTACTCCGAGGTCCGATATGAAGACTCCATCTCCTCGCAAGGCCTTCACCCCAGTAGAGCAGTACCCCACAGCTTCTAGTTCTAGGATGTCCCCTGTGTTTGAGAAGAAGGCTAAGAGACGTCTAGATAACAGCAGTGATAAAGCAGAGCATGAGTGTTTTAGTGACTGTAACTGTGTGACCGAGCTGGAACCCGGGCGAAAGAAGGCCAAGCATGACCCGGGCTCCATGGAGGACAATGCAAATGCTGCTAGTTGTCTAAGTCTGGCTGATCTCAGCAAGGGACATGAAAAGAGCTCTGCTTCCCAACTCCCTACAGAGGCCCCTGGAACACAGTCCCCCGTTGGGACATCCTGTCATTTGAGGCACAACAAAGAGAACAGCACTCCAGAGAAGAATTGGCTGTCTGCATTTGGACACAAACTGAAATCTGACAAGTCCATAAACCAAAACCTTACCAGTCGCCAATCGCCAAGGAGTGGGAGTGCCAAAAAGGCCCCACCAAGGACTATAACCAGTTCCCCTATACCTGTAAGTATCCTTGCCCTTTTTTGAGATTTTTTTAAAATGCTCCCACTGGTGCACTATATAAAAGCTAGCTCTAAAAGGTGTTCTTTCATTTTGGATAGAGCAGAAAAGAGTTGGAGCCTTCATCAGTTTTCTCATACATGTCTCTGTTGGAAGTATGTCATCAGGTTTGGTTAAGATGAGACCTTTTTCCAGCAGGGACACATGCCAAAAGGCTTTAACCAAAGTCTACGTAAGCATATATGACAGTCTTAAGTACCCAACTGTCGTATCCATTGCTTTTGCACTGTTTGTGATGACTAATGTAATGTTACGATTTGTCTGGGAATCTTTACTTTTTTTTTTTTTTTTTTTTTTTATGCTGAAATAAGCTGTAGGGATGATAACGCAGAATGAACAGGCTGCATGTAATGTTATTTCAGACCCATTTGACTCACCTCTGTGTGGTACAGACCTTTTTTCCACTGACTATGCTTCTCTCATCCTCCCTTGTTCCTTCTTGTCACTATTACACTGCATCATTGCTGGGAGGTGTAGGGGGCTGTGCAAACGGGGACAAAACTGCCTGCAACGAGTAGTTCACGTTTCTGATCATATAATTAACCTGTTGATTGCCTACTTGACCTTTTTTGGTAACCTTACTTGTTTTTTTTTTTTTTTTAACACCACAACTTTCTAGTCAAGCTGCTGGCTAAGAACTTCTTTTACTGGAGAATGGTATCTGCCCCATTTTTGTCATATGATCATTTTGCATAGATTCTGGTAGAACAGTATGGCCATGAGGCATGTGCATGACGAAATTTTGAACTATCTGATGCCATTTACAGCCAGCAATGCCTATGGGAGCTGATGCATCGGGTTGGCCTCTGCTTTGATCTGTTCTTACTCAGTGGCATGAAGGTGCTTGTAAGATGTGCTAATTAATCTGACTTCAGCTCTAGCAGACACTTCTCAACTAACTCAACCTTGTTTCATCAAGAGGAAGTTGTGCCAGATGTTGTGTTTTTTTTTTTTTTCTCTCCCCACCACCCCCAATCTTTTAAAGCTCCACGCAGATGCCAAAAGATATACATTAATGCAGCTACATAATTCTTAACTAGTATTTTTTTTAGTATAGAGTATTTTTATCTTAAAAAAAAATTACCCCCACAGAACATTATGTAAAAAAAAAAAGATATAGATCTTTTTTTTTTTTTTTTTTTACACGTATGTTGCTTGATATTTGAGCATCTGTTTATTAAAGTGGTTTTATATCCTTATTCTTAATTTATTATCTACAGGTAAGCCTATAATAAGGCTTATCTGTAGGTAAAATGAATATCTCCTAAACTTGTACGGTGACGTCAGCGGCGCATGCCCTGTGAAGGTCCGGCAGATGCTGCCAGACATTGCCAAGAAGAATGCTCCCATGCGCATGAGTGACATCACTGGCGCTGAGTGGCCGGAGCCGCGAACCCGAAAGAAGCGCCAAGGGCAAAATGTCAGCTTCCTTTGGGCTGCGATGCAGGGACTTAGTTCTAAGTTGCGTATGTTGTATTTACGTTTTTTTTTTTTTTTTTTTTTTTTTAAATCTGCGGGTATACAACTGCTTTAAACACTTATTACTAAAAAAAATTAAAAAAAAAAAAAAAATACTTTTATTTCAAACAGACAATGGACTCTCCATTCTTGTTTTTGGGTCTTTTTAAAATAAAAAAAATAAAAGCTGAGGTTGCGTTGAGTAAATACCAAACGCACCTCCCACAATGTAAAAGTTGCCACCTGGATCACTTTACACATGGCTGAAGAAACTGAGCACAAGCTCATGGACGCTTCTGCAGCCTTGAACTTGTCTTTAGCACTTGACTTTTGGACGTACTGCGTACATCCAGAGAGCTAAATAAAGTAAATAAAAGCACATCTTTTTGCAGGTAAGAGAAATGTGCATTTTTTTTTTTTTTTTTTTTTTTACTTGGAGCCTGTAAAGCATTGCACCTGCAATCAGCAGATCGCAGGCGCCATGCAGGAATCCTGCAGACTTGTCAGTGCGTCTGTCTGCTTGTACCCTGTACAGGCAGGCAGATGCACGCCGACAGTTTTTATTGCGGTCTGTTCCCCTGATAGGGAGATTCACCCTCTCTATTTGTTATTTTTACCATTATCATTGAAAGAAAAAGAAAATCCCAAATTTGGCTTGTACCCAGAAATGTAAGAGGGGAAATCCTCTGATGGGGACAATAGTTCTGGTTACCTGGGGGACCCTTAAGGGATTTGTTTATTGCATGGATTTCCTCACTTCCTGTTTAGCTACTAGACAGGAAGTGAAGGGAAATCTCTCCAGTGGCACACAGATTTATCCGGGGGGGGGGGGGGGGGGGGGGGGGGGGTGCCTATAGTTCTACTTTAAATGCCTGCATGGGCACATTGGCTAACATACAGCTGTGCTCGGAGGGGTTAAACAAAAAAATCCAAACGCCCCTGAAAGCTTAGTTTACATACGTGTCCATGAAGCCTTTTTAGTAGGGCTGAGACAACTAATCGATTGACAACTAATCGATTAATTGACAACTAATCGATTAATTGACAACTAATCGATTAATTGACAACTAATCGATTAATTGACAACTAATCGATTAATTGACAACTAATCGATTGACAACTAATCGATTGACAACTAATCGATTGACAACTAATCGATTGACAACTAATCGATTGACAACTAATCGATTGACAACTAATCGATTGACAACTAATCGATTGACAACTAATCGATTGACAACTAATCGGCTAATTGATTACTATTTTCATAATCGATTAATCGGCCAGTAATGGGGTTAAAAAAATAAATAAAATGAGCCCTTTATAGTACAAAGAGTTGTTACTGTAAATATTACTTTCACAGTTCTACAGAAAAACCCCTTACAGTATTGATTATCTGCTTTTTTGTACTATAAAGGGCTAATTTTAGTTTTTCGCTGAATGAAAGAATGTTGTTTGAAATTTTCCCTTGTTTTTAACATTCTGTTTTTAAAACAATTGTAATTTCTGAATGAAAACCACATACACTGTCTGAAAATTCCTTTGACCAAGAAGTTTTCTATTTCCAAATTGTCACTGTGGTTGAAAATGAACATCGGTTTGACTCCACTAACGATTAGAAAATTAAACGAACGTTCTTAAAATTAATTTTTTTTTTTTTTTTTTTTTTTTTGAAGGAAGACATTGTTTTTTTTTTTAAGTTAAAAAATTTGATGTCTGAGTCTGATATTTACCAGATTCAACCTTTTAATAGTATATATCCTCTAATAGTTTATACAGTATATCTCTCCTCTAATAGTATATAAAGTATCTCTCCTCTAATGGTATATACTGGTATATCTCTTCTGTCTGTTCTCAGAGTGAAATAGAAATTTTGCTCCCTAACCATATAGTTGGTCATTTATATTTACCTCTTAAGAATAAATTGCCTTTTTTTTTTTTTTTTAAACTTTACACATTAAATTATACGCCACACTTATTTTTATTATTTTTTTAAAGTTATTAATCGAAACAATAATCGGCCAACTAATCGATTATGAAAATAATCGTTAGTTGCAGCCATACTTTTTAGCTAGCTCATCTCTAAGCCCTGGTTCACATTGATGCGATTTTGCCAAATCGACGGCAATTGCCGGCAATGGC